>JAAAQI020149156.1:0-10974 GCA_011800005.2 Stichodactyla mertensii
ATATGTAAACTCTTGTTTTGTTCGGTCAACTGATCACACTTTTCTCTCAATCGTTTGCTTTCTTCCCTGAGAGAGTTGAGTTCTTTCATCATCTCTTCGAACGATTTTAAATTCATATCTGTTTGTGAGTCTGTTGTGACACGAGACTCATCCATGGTTCTATCACACTGCACTGCTTTTTCACAGTTAGCATTATTAATATCGTTGGAGACTTCAAGCACTTGAGTTGACAGGTTTGATTCTTCTTCTTTCTTTTTCTTACTCCTCGGTACATAGTCATGTTTGATAATTTCTCTTCTTGATTTACTCTCGTTTGTCCATGGAAATATACTTGGTAGATGATGCCGACTTAACTTTTGTCCTCCTTCGAAGTGTTCTGAACAGATTCTGGTTTGATTGGAGTCGAGTTTCAACGAATTAGTCTGGGAGCAAATGTCATAAAATAAGGTCCCGTGTGAAGTTCGTGCTGAAAGCAAGCACCTAGTGTAAAAGTGTTCATTAGGTCCTACTAAACATGAAAAGTTTTGGTGCCAGCTTTGCCACTTGCTCAGACGGCTTTTAAGGGGGGTTAAATTCTGACCCATGAAATCCAGCGTGAAAACGAGGCTAAAACACATAATTCCTCATAACTTTGTTAATAATAGACGAAAATACACCAAACTTGCTCACATGATTGGGCATGACCTTACGCATGAAAGCGAGGCTGAAACACATAATTTACTATACATTTGTCAAAAAAAATCCTTATCATGCCAAACTTGCTCACCTTAGTCAGTTAGACATCTTGCATCGATTGGTGCCACTTTGTAGTGTCACGTGACCCCATACATGGAAACGAGGCTGGATTGCAAAACACGCCAAAGGTGAACACATCATCCAGGACAATAACGTTGACTCATTGTAATGCATATTAATGCTGTATGTATAGCATTTGAATTAAAAAAATAAAAGCTAAAAAGGTGTAATGATAATGTTTTCGTGTGGCTTATATAACTTTATTATGAGCGATTTCTACAATCCTATTTCGCACAAATTCCTGTGGATTCTTAACCTAGGGGGCCTGGGTGATTGTGAGCCTGAACTATTGGTCAGCGGTAATTATTTGAGTGTCCGCCATGTTGTACTTACAGTCATCACAGTGCTTGTAGTATGACGGATTTTGGCCGGTCTAATGCCCCTTTAGATTTTAAGCTATGTGTAATCTGCCAAGAAAAAAGTACAGCCAATCTTGTTGGAAACCAACTTCCCATCAAAAGCTTTTAGAAGCCATCGAAGAACGTTCAAAGTACGAGGACATCAACTCGAAAACATTGTGGCTTGTGCTTAAAGATCTACCACGAGAAGAGCTTAAAGAAAAAGCAACATGGCATAGGTCGTGCTACCAAGAAACCACCCACTCGGGAAAGATCAAGAGGGTAAAAGAGAGGTTTCAGAGAGAGGTTAGAGGGCCAAATGAAGCTCGAAGAAAGACAAGTGAATCGCTTCAGGTAATTGCTAGGTGTAATGGCTTATAACTTTAACTTTTTATTTTATTGATTTTTTCATCTTGGAATCGCTGAAAAGGTAATGACATCCTTGACATCTCAAAACATTTCATTTCATTTCACTAAACAGGGTCTTCTTACAAGGTCGAAAACCGTCCCTTATGACAG
The DNA here is from genome assembly GCA_011800005.2 of Stichodactyla mertensii. Lineage (NCBI taxonomy): Eukaryota > Metazoa > Cnidaria > Anthozoa > Actiniaria > Stichodactylidae > Stichodactyla > Stichodactyla mertensii. The sequence goes on from JAAAQI020149156.1 coordinate 1,653, forward strand.
CAATCTGTGCTTCTTTTGTGAAGAGAAAGCGAAGTACCAGAACCCTCTGCATTTGGTGTCAACATCATCTGCTGGTAGCTCTCTTGATAATGCAGTAAAGCAATCAAAGGATCCTAAACTGCTTGTGAAGCTCTCGATGGCTCTAGACAGCACATGCCATTGATATGAAATATCATAAAAGCTGCTGGTCGAAGCATGTGACTGGGGTCCTGCGTAAAACTATCAAAGATGACGAGGAAAGGTCAAGAAGTGAGACAGCGGCTAAGCTGGAGTTTTTGAACCTTACCCAAGCTGCCCTCGATAGCGGAGAAATACTCAACATGGCACAGTTGGAACAGGCTTTTGATTCCATTTCAAACGAGAACAATAGTCCAAAGACTCTAAGTCGACGTTCAGTTAAAGAGCTTATCCAGAAAGAGATAAAGGGAGTTGAGTTCCATAAGCCCACTAGAGCTAATGAGCCCGAGAGGGTCAGCGTAAAGCAGTGTAGAGATGCCGCTATCCATATCGTAGAATCCACAGCTGAGAGTGATGAATCTATGAAAACTCTCTTCGATGCCGCTTCAATATTGAGAAAGGCTATTAATCGAAGCGAAAAATGGGTCTTCTCTGGCTCTCTGGATACAATGACACATGATCACTGCCCCGAAGAGCTTACCTGCTTCTTTAGGTGGATAATCCAAGGTCCCAATAAGACACTATCTGATAAAAAGTGCAATGAGGTACACAAAAGAGCAATGCAATTAGCGCAGAATACAATAGCTTTGTGTCTAACGGACAGGCAGGTTGACAATAAGAGGTCAAAAGCGGTCTACTGCACTAGAGAAATGCCCCAACACCTCGCAGTTAGCCTAGCAATACAATCGCTTGTTGAGGGGGGGGTGGAGTCACAAATTGAGAAAACTGTCCTGAAGCGCATAGAGAGTGAAGGTGGCATGTTTATCCCTCCGGATATCGTGAAAGGACGGCACGTATATTTTGCTATTGATAATATCGATTTCTTAGAGGATACGCCGGACGAGAAGCGTACTCTACACGGCACAGCAATGGCTATTTATCAGAAAGTGGAACCTCAAGAGGAAGAACCTGTATTAAGGTACCATAACTGTTCTACTAAGAAGCATGATGCACTCATTTAATCCCAAGTGCTCGATGGGAGGGGGGTTAATTAGATAATAGACGTTTAATTTTATATTCGGGCAGTTCTGTAACAGAACTGCCCGAATCGCTGACATCTTTAATGCCATGCGTGGAGCCGCCATCAAGGCCCCCTTCTCCTGCGTACCCTACATTTGAGCTGTCATCAGAACAAGAGTTGCCCCAAAACATCCGTGATGAGAATGCTACCTGGATAGTGTCTCGTACCCTTACAGGCCATGATGCCCCAAGTGATGATGATAATGATGAGCCTCCTGTACCCGTATGGTCAGCGTACAACTCTTTGGTAAATGAAGCACTACCTGTCACACGTGTCGGTGCTCCTCCATTGTTGGCACATCCTGCTCATGAATGGAGCACGCTCCTCATAGTTCTGATGCGTGCTCAAAATATCTCTGTTAGAGTATTCGGTCCCGGGAGGAAAACAGTCATATCGCTAGACCTTGTTTTGTATCTGCCCGCCAAACGATTACAGATGGCCCGATGCGAGCTCAAGAACATTCTCCTTCGACCAGGGGAGCTGCATGTGGTTATGGCTATGCTGAGGACCATTAGGTCATATATTGACAGTAGTGGGATAGACATGTGCTGGATCAAGTCGGAACTTTATGGCCCCTCCACTGTTAAACAGATAATCGATGGCAAGCATGTTAAGCGCGGTAAAAGAGCACACATGATCACCTTACAGGCTTTATTTTCCTTATACCTGGAAGCATTTCTAGAAGGCTCTCCTGATGTACGTCGTACCCTCGTGGAACTCTCTACGAAAGATGGAGATGCGTGCAAAGAAGGCACTAAGGAGAACATCCAGACGGCGCACCATAGCTCTACCAACGCGATCCAGTCTTCTGAAGTAGTCAAGAAGATGTCTGATTTTGACGCTCCGAATGCCACAAATCCTCTCTTTACTGTATTTCGCCAATACATGCGCATGGTAATGGAAATGTTGGCATTCATCCAGGCAGTCCGCAGTGGTGATTGGAAGCTCCATCTAATTGCACTGGAGTTGTTCACAAAGTACTTCTTTGTGCACGACAAGATCTGTTATCTAAGGATGATCCCCCTGTACCAAGCTGAAATGACATCCCTCGAATCATCAGACCCCGAGATCTATGGAGAGTTCATCACAGGAAACTGGGTAGTGAACAAGAACAAGGAGGTTCCCTTCTGTGCCGTTGGTGGTAATACTGCGTTGGAACACCTCAATCGATCTATGAAAGTTTCTGGTGGGCTTGTAGGGATCACTTTGAATGAGAGCGCACGAGCAAAGTTTTTCCTCATTGCCCCAGAACTAGCCCGACTCACAGCAGAAGCCAAGGGAATGGCGGGTCTCGTTCCGGAACGTGCACACCATCAAGAACTAAACTCAGCTGTTTTGACGCACGAAGATAACAGCATAAATAAGTTGCCCGAGACAATCAAGACCTTCACCAATCCCTTTTCATCAGACCAGAACACCAACACCGATCTGTACAACTTGGTCACAAAAGTTGTGATGAATGAGAAAACGAAGAAAGATCTTGTTAATCAGAGTGAAGAAGGGAGAAAGCTATTCAGTGCTTTTGTACAAGATAGGATCAAGACAGGAAAGATCAACCTCTGGGCTCCTGTAAAGAAGCGCAATCTTCTTACCTGGAAAACGAGTGCTAAGGTCATCAAAGTCAAAGCTAAAGACACGATCATCGAGTTAAAGGAGGACAGAAATCTGTTTGCTCGTTTGGCGATGGTGTGCAAGAGCCGCCCAGAAATTGACATCCAAGAGGCTGTTGGCTTATATGAGTTCACTGTTGTCCCAAGATCTTTGTTTGCACGAGATGGTACCATGTTGCATTGTTCTTGCAAGAGTGCCCTTATGCATATCCTAGAGAAGGCAGGTGGCCCTAGTACTAATACACAAGAAATCACCGCAGGATTCAAAGTCGCGATTGTTGATGGAATGGCCGAAGTCCAATCACTTGACAAGCCAGGGTGGATCAAGAAATGTAGAGACTTGGCTGAACATTTCACGAATCGCTTGCTTGTAAAGTATAATGATTTACAAGAGCTACACATAATCTTCGACAGATATGATGTACCATCCTCACTGAAATCAGCAACACGAGTCAAACGACAAGGTGGCCATGCTCCCATTTATTATCGCATCACTGGTTCTACCCACATCGCCAAGGTGCTGATGAAGAAGCTTCTTGCTCATTCAAAGACCAAGGGCGAACTTACTACGTTTCTCGTAAAGAATGTGAAGGATAATGCTAATGGGAGACAAGTCGTTGTGGCATGGGGAACGGAATGTGAGGCAACGCACAGAGACGTCAGGCATTTACGAAGTACACAAGAAGAAGCCGACACGAAGATTATTTTATATGCTCTGGATGCCTCTGCTCAAGGTGCTACCCAACTCTCTCTATATTCTCCTGACACTCATGTTCTTGTTTTGGCTCTCCGACGGTATCCAGATTTGTGCTCGAACTCTTGCTTTGTTACTGGGACCGGCAGTAGTCGTAGAGTTATCAACTTGAAGTCAATCGCAGACGCCCTTGGGCCCACTAAGACGGCTGCGCTGCCAGCATTTCATGCGTTGACCGGAGCAGATGTTACTGGGAGTTTCTCTGGAAAGGGAAAAGCCACTTGTTGGGATGAGTTTGATAACGCCAGCACTCCTATCTTGCAAGCCCTTGCTAACCTCGGTTGTGGGGAACAGCCAGATGACGGCACAAGAAGTGGAGTGGAACAGCTGGTTTGTCGGATGTACCAACAAAAGACAGACATCAAAACTGTCAAAGCCCTCAGATGGTCCCTCTTTAAGAAAAATCAAGCTGAGTCTGAGAGGTTGCCACCCACACAAGCTGCTCTCCATCAAGCCATACTGAGAGCGCACTACCAGCTTCTTGTTTGGAACAACGATCATGTAGCAAACCCGGTGTTGCCCTCACCAGAAGGCTATGGATGGCAAGATGAAGGTGGAAAGTGGGTACCAGTCATGACAAAACTTCCACCAGCTCCAGAGGCAATTATACAGCTTGTCCGATGCAAGTGCGCCAAGTCCCGTTGCTCTAACAACCACTGTCAGTGTCAAAAAGCCTGACTTGTCTGTACTGATCTCTGTCTGTGCTCTGAAGATTGCCAGGACGAGTATGCTGAGAGTGATGATGAGTATGATGAAGACGAAGTCGAACAGGAAATTCCATAGGAATGGACAACAGAACAATGTATATAGATATTCAGTAAGACTTTCATGACTGTATATATAAAATAGCAGTAGTCGCTATTTTCATTTTCTGCCCTTGTTCCAATATACATGCGAAAATGAATACATGGAACCAGTATCATAAGTTGGCAAAAGTATTGATTATGTGTACAAGATAGATTGAGAGATGGAGCCTCCGCAGTATTTGCTTTATCCATCTCGTCCCTGTGCTATGGGCCATAGGACAATGATTAGTTGAAGTTTTTATATCTGAACTCGGATAACCAGATATGTATCTGCCTAGTAGTTGTTAATACATTTGGCAAGGCAAATGCCATCCTACACGATGCTACCAGATATATCCAGCCTCGTTTCCATGTATGGGGTCACGTGACACTACAAAGTGAGCAAGGTGAGCAAGTTTGGCATGATAAGGATTTTTTTGACAAATTTATAGTAAATTATGTTTCAGCCTCGCTTTCATGCGTAAGGTCACGTGACCTATGTAAATTAGCATAAATCAACAGGGAGGATCATGTCCAATCATGTGAGCAAGTTTGGTGTATTTTCGTCTATTATTAACAAAGTTATAAGGAATTATGTGTTTTAGCCTCGTTTCCATGTTGGATTTCATGGGTCAGAATTTAACCCCCCTTAAAAGCCGTCTGAGCAAGTGGCAAAGCTGGCACCAAAACTTTTCATGTTTAGTAGGTCCTAATGAACATTTTTACACTAGGTGCTTGCTTTCAGCACGAACTTCACACGGGACCACATTTGCTCCCAGACTAAATCGTCTTTAACTAATATCTTGTAAGTTTTTCTTAGTTTTTCGCATTTCGGTATTCTGTAGTACTCTAGCTCTGATCTTTTCCGGAAATTACTGGTACAACCAGGAACGCAGCAGTTGAAATGGTGAGGCATTTTGCTTCCATTCGATGTACACACACGTATTCTATTCAAGATGGCGGCTATGTCCAGCCAAACCATCCATGTATGCCTTGCGGTCGTATTTAAGACCCAGGCCCCAACTCCTGGAAGAAGGCGGAGGATTTGAAATATTGAGGACAACGGAGCTGAGCTCAAAAATACTGACACTTGTTCCCGTCCCTCCTGGCGGTTACACTGTTCCATATCTTAAAAGCGTGTTGGGTCAGGCACGAGGGTTTATTCGCCCTCTACAGCAAGATCTAGAAGCCCAGAATCAGATATCAGTTTTCCAGGTATTCTAAGTTATAAGATATACATGTTCCTGTCGGTTGAAATAACTGTCTTAATTTATTCCAAAACTTAATCATTTAAAATATTGGCGCTCACAGGAATCACTCTTTCTCGACCTCTGGTATTCTAATGCCACTTTGTCTAAGCAGAGTAGATATTTTATGTTTTTATTTGTCTTGCACATTTGTACCCACCTCCTTTTCCTAAGTGAGTTTGTACTGTTAGTACGATAGAGTGCATCAAATGTAAAGACACTGTGAAAATGTCAGAGTTCAAGGAACACAGAGTTACATGCAGTGGTGCCACATCAGGATCTAGGTATATTGGCTGCCACTTGTCTTCTTATTCTTGCTTTCTTTTACTTTGTTAGTTTGAAAGAATGCACACAAGGCAAGATGGCAAACTGAGCATTAAAAGTTTGTAATTGTTATTATTTTTATTTGTAATTCACCAGACAAAAACAGATAATAAATCCATGAAACTGGTTCTGAAAGGGTAAGTTAAATGTATACCACACCTTTATATGGTCTATAGTGTTTTGAAAAAGTTACTGAAAGAGGTTCTTGAAAAGTGCTTAGGCTTCATTCAGTATGAAGGGTCATGCATTTTGCTTTAAATTTCTTGAATTTCCCCCAAGAATAGTATTTCTCTAATTATGAGAAAGATCTGATTGATAAGTTATGTAAATTTTAATTCAAATAAACCATTTTACCATCTTTCAATTGTTTTATTAAGTTTCACACTTTTTTTAAAACAATATCTTTGAAATTGTTTTTTTTTTTGAGTATATAAGTAGCAAATGAGTAATTAAATATTTTCAAGAATTTGATTATATAAAATGTAAAATATATGATTGTTTTCTAGGACTAATTTGTTTTGAATGGTTATTTTATTGATAGGATCCACAAAGCATTTCAGCTACAGGTGATTCAAGTGAGATAAATGGTAATGATATTTTTCATAGCAGGTCTCTAGTTCTTTATCTTTTTCCCATTCAAAATTTATGTTTAATTACATGTAATGTAGGACTATTAAAGCTCAAGGAAATATTTCCCACAGAATGAGAGGATATTCTTCAAGATGTGCTCAATAAGAGCCTGGGAATAGAAAATGCTGTTGAGACTCTCATTAACAAAAGTTCATGTAAGTATGTATTACTTGGTTATTGTTAAATACATAATCATGTTATGGGCATTTCATGGAAAACTAATGGGAACATGTTTCTATTTAAATGTATAGGTAAGAGCCAAAAGGAAGATGATAGTGTTAGTGACAGTGACTTGATGTGGAGTGTGTTTGATACACCAATTGCATCTACCAGTACATGCACCAGTGGTTCATCTCTGAAGACCTTGATGAATGAGCACGAAATGCATTTGCATTTAGGTGGTGTTTCAAGGATGGACATAGGGTGGGATGACCTTTGGAATGACAGCATAGCTATTTTTGAAGCTCAAACATTTGACCTCAAAGCACCACCACGCATTAAATTCGAAGGGGAAGCAGGAATAGATGCTGGTGGACTAAGTCGCGAGTATGGTTGTCTTATACAAAAAGCTGTTTTTTCAACAACTGCCAACCTTTTTGAAGGCACTGATGAACATAGGCTGCCTGTATATTCCATAGAGGCAATAAATTCAAGATTGTTTGAAGTAGTAAGAAAGATGGTGGTTTACATGATAGTGCACCTTGATAATGGAATCCCTTGTTTAAGTCCTCCAGTATATCAGTACATAGCAACAGGTTCATTGGAGGCAGTAGCCAATCACTGTTCAATTGACGACATCAACGATTATGAAATAAAAGAGCTGATTAACAAGGTACAGAAAGCACCACCACACATGGTACAGTATGAACAGATGTAGGGGCAGGTTACACTAGGGAAACTTTTTTCAAACTAGAAATTTTAGTAAAGTACAACCTGCCCCATGACTAAATTTGCGCATGATATATTGAATTAAATATTTGATGTGCAGTCTAAAGTGGGCAATACACTGCAGTTTTTTCTCATGCTGAAAATGCAGGTTTAAAGATTTTATTGCAAGAGTGAAATTGCCAAGTGTATTACATTTGGCAATGATGTCTGGCAATGCAGAGAGGCTTCAAAAATGTGAACTTTTCTTGCCACATTTTGAACATTGCACGACTCTTCTTGAATGTTGCTGTGTATATCAAAAGCATGATGGGTGCTGCAATATTTCTTTGCAACAAAATCTAAAATTTCAGCCAGCATGAGAAAAATTGCAGCCTGTATCCTTGACTTAAAAATCCTTGTCTACAATCCACAACTGTATTCATTATGCAGGTCAACCAAGCTTCAACAGATGATGACCTTCATGCAGTTGCACTTGATGGAGTACTTGTTGATGGCTTAATAAATGCTGGTTGGCTTCAACCACTTACATTGAAAAACAAAGATCTTGCCATGCAAAGCTTTCAGATCTTTTGTCTTAAAGAAAAGGAAAGAACCTCTAAACCAACTCTGCAAGGGCCTTGGAAGCTTTGGTATCCTGTCTTTGGTCAGGCAAAGTCCTAGCCTCAAGAAATCTTACTTTGTTGCTGCTGACAAACCTTTGACAAGTGGGGATTTCATTGAGAATTTAGGCTATTACACAGGCTCTGAACCTGAAGATGAAAAAAGTAAATATGCTAACAGATATTTCAAACAAGCAGTCTTAAAACTAGAAGAAGGTATGGTATCAACCTAAAAGTATACAACAATTTATTGTTAACAAAAAAAATTTAATCAAACATACTCTGTATGCTTTATCAGATATGTTTTATAATGAACTTCTAATAAAGACAAAGAAAACCATGAACATCTAAAATATCTCTGGAATGTTAACTGTGATTTTAACCCAGGGTTCGTACGGGTTTTGGAAAGTCTTGGAAAGTTTTGGAAATTGATAATGCATTTTTCCAGGACCTTGAAAGTTTTGGAAAATTGATTTTTGGTTCGCTAGGCGATGGAAAAATTATGGATTTTTTTGTAGCTTGTCCAGCTTATACCTTGCAAAGAATTGTTTTCGTTTTAAAGCACCGAAGATTTTTCTGTCAGCACTGTACGTGTAGTGTGCATATTGTTTTGCACTGGTAAATGTATGTTGAATGTTTCAGATCCATGAATTCGGCTTTATTTTTGGGCTTTGTGTGGTTTTGGAAATTTGAGTCAAAGGGCTTTGGAAAGTTTTGGATAATTTTTGAAAATTATCACGGGGGATCCTGTATGAACCCTGTTAACCACAAAATAAAATAATATGAAATTGAATTTTCTCCAAGTAATGGATTGGTAAAATACATTAAAGGATTAAAATATTATATCCTTTTAGGGGATACTAAACTACGTGTATTTAACTATTGGCATACCAATTTCCATATTTATCAACAGATCAAGGAAGCCATGGTTTGACCGAGCTTCTCAAATTCTGCACAGGATTGTGCAGAATCCCTCCACTAGGTCTGCAATACAAGATTCTACTTGATTTCAGTGGTGTTTCAAGGTCTTTTTTTGCAGAAACATGCACATATGAATTAAGAGTACCAACTGAGCACTTATCCTTTGAATCATTTATGGAGGTGACAGAGGCATGTGAAAATAGCCTAGGGTTTGCTTGCACATAGATTTTTATTCTTTTCAGGTGTCTCCAGAACTGTGGGTACAAATACATAATTGACTTTGTAACAAGCTCTCTCTGTTGTTAATCCAGTCATTTCATGGCATATTTTTAGCCATTAAATTCAGCAAATTTAGCTGTTTGTTTG
>JAAAQI020149167.1:0-10970 GCA_011800005.2 Stichodactyla mertensii
TTTAAAGTCCTTATCCGAGAAGACCTGAAGGTCTAACCATTTGCAGATGTAATTACAAAGGCAGCACCTTCTCCTCAATTATTTTAAGACCCTGAGTGTTGGTCCAGCCAGGGCTTGAACCCACGACCTCCCACATGAAAGACCGATGCTCAACCAACTGAGCTAATCAGGTGGCTTTTTCTTCTCATGTCTAATTTTAGATGCACGTAAACTACTTGGCTCAATTCAAGTGCACAAGAGTTGGTCCATGTCCAGATACAGGTCTTTTCAGACCACCTATGTGCCCACTCACATAATTTTTGACAATGGTTTTCATAGGAGTGAGCACGTCAACCCACCTGTAGAAAGAGTACAAGATGTTTCCGAGCAAATTCACAACTCAACAGAGCACACAGACCAAGACTCTTGATGGCTGCGTTACGTACTTTGGGATCCTCATTTTGTATTCCTGGAATAATCTGCAGAAAATTTAAGTACGAAATGCAGTAAACCATTATTTTGTAGTTATTCAAGCAAATTCAAGAAAGATCTGTTGGATATTGACAAAAGGTTCTGGCAAGGGCAATAATTGCCCTATTTTATTAAGATGTCATGGCATGTTTATGAGGGGGAAGAGAATAGTCCACAACAAAATGCATTTAATATTGATTTTCTTTGTGTTGTTACTTTTTGTCTCCCTCCCACTAGCATGATCTTGAGCATTGGAACAAGAGATTGTTTTGATGTGACGTCATAATGAAATAGGGCAATTCCACCATAATGATTTACCAGGGTCTCCACCAGTGTCATTAAGGTTGGGTTTAGTCCAGTTCTTGTTGCTGTTTGCAGCATTTGGGAGGCAATGGTGAGACATTTCAGAAGGGTTACTGGATCATCCTAAAAATGGATATTAACAGAGCATCAGCATTCAGTTCACATACTGTACATGGTATATAGTTACTGTACTATCAAAAATATCTGACCTTGTTTCATGCTGTGGCACCCTTCAGTTTTCAAAGGTGCTGAAAAGATGATGCTGAGGATGACAGTGACATTGATGATGATGATGTGGTGATGATGATGATGTGGTGATGATGCTGATGCAGATGATTACGTTGACATAATGGATGATGATGGTGGTGATGATGATGATTATACTGATGACAAGGATAGTGATGATGGCAAAGATGATGCTGAACCGATGATGACAATGACATTGGTGATTATGGTGAGGACAACAATGGTGGTATATGATAATACGCTGGTGGTGATAAAGATGAGATGATGATAGTGTTGATAGTGTTGATGCTGCTAGTAATAGTGTTAATGGTACTGTTGATGATGACAACACTCTACCTTTTCTTCTCTAACAGCCATGGATACAGAAGAACTGCTCTCATTGATGCTATTTCTTGTTTCTTCCATTTCAGTGATCTGTTGTTTGAGTTCTGCCGCTCTGGAGAAATCTTGGTTGGTCACACAGTTCTCAAGTTCATCATTCAGCTCCATCAGTTGTACCTTAATGGATGCAACCTATTCAAGAATAACAAAAAGCAAAACAAAACAAGATATATACTGTAAGCTTAGTGAATAAATACACTGTATGAACCTGACAAGCTGTGTACTGGAGTGTATTGCAAGTTCTGAATTCATTTTTGAAATCACAAGCTTTATTGTAAAAAAAATCTTAAGAATGTGAAGCCTAGTACTTCAAAAAATCAATAACTAAATACATGGAAAAGGAAGGGTAAGCTGTTACTGTTTACAAGCACAAGAATTTTTATAAATATTCCTACCTGTAGCTCCTTTTTCCGTTCGTCTTCTTGACTTAAAGTTGACTCCACCATTACGATTGGCTGACGCACATCAGCAATGACCTCAACTAGTTCTTGTATCCTTGTATCCTCTTCTTGCTGGACGTCAATGTGTCTGGCAAGAAGCACTTCCACAAGGGATTCAGGAATTAAAGGTGAGACTAGAAGGTCATGAATCAACTGACCAAGTCTCTTCCTGGAAAATCAAGAACAGCTGACCATTATTTCATGACTTGCAGATTATTGGTTTATCCTCTAACTTCATTGCATACCACGCCATCAATAAAACACAACTGGAAGTTGCAAGACTTACAGACCAACCACATACCTTCCAAGGTAATTGGACAGATATACCACACCAATCAATAACAGACAACACTGTCTGATGCATGTCACTGACATACCTTCCAACTTCATCAGACAGGTCAACCACACCCATCAGCAACAACAGCTGTTGTGCTACAAATGTCTGCTGCACAACTCCCCCTTCATTGATTTCTGGTATATTAGTGAACATCTTTTCTGTGTATCTGTATACAATTTGTATGAAACAAAACACATTCTTGTTATTCTATTTCACCTAGGGAATTGGCATAGAATTCAGGTGGGATAAAAGTGGGAAAATAGCAGATAGGAGGGGATGATGTTATCTGCAAAGTTAGACAGCCATAATGAAGGAAATAGGAAAAAGACTTACCCTTGTAGGTATTCACAAAATACAGACACCTCTGGCAGTAGCAGGTCAAGAAGGTCCTCTCCCTCCACCCCTAGGGATATGATGTGTTCACCAAGACACCTCCAGTAGAATGCAGACTCGTAGTCCAGGTTGTCGTATGGTATATTGATGGGCCCTGATTGGCTGGGGTCTGGTTTAAGGCTTTTTATCTGGTCTTGTAGCTCATCCTTTGGCATGTCTATAATAATATAGGTTCTTTTAAATGTAAGCTTCCTTTTATAGCAATATGGGATGGGAAGAGAAGATGGGATGGGAAGAGAAGATGGAATGGGACAAGAGAGGAAGAAATAAGGGAAGAGGAGGAAGGAATAGAATTGAAAAAGTGGAGAAGAGGATAAGAAAATGAAAGAAATTTGGGTGACAGAAATGAGAAAGAAATGGGAGAATTAAAGGACAGAGAGACAGAGGAGGAAGAAAAAGTAGGAAAAACAAAACAAAAAAAGAAGAGAAAATAGGACAATGGGAAGATGAACCTGCATAAAGAGTACCTTTTAACAAAGCTTTCACTGCAGTTTCTGCTGTGCTTACAGAATTTTCAATGTCCAAACATTTCAGAAGGCTTACAACCTTGTCATCTAGAGATTTGAGCCATCCTTTCAATACTCTCTTGGTGCAAATGTCTTGAATAACTGGTGACCTAAGCATGCAAACAATCATTTTCAATTTGTAATTAAATAACAATACTTAAAAAACATTTTGCTCTGTCCTACAATAATTGTAGGACATTATAGTTTTGTGAATGCTTATATAGCTAATTCAATTAATGTTGTTGCTGGAAAAAGCCTAAAGCCTAAAACTTTGAGAGTGGAATGATGAAAATTTTTTTCACCGTGATATCATTACAATAAGAAACTTACTGTATGCTTGCAAATTCTACAACTTGGACACATATTCCTTAATTTCTTAGATAGCCTACAGTGAAGTTTGTTAGTAAGCAAAAGATAGTTCAAAGCCTTTAGCCTTTAGGCTTTTTTCATTGACAACACTAATTGAAATAACTAGTATATATATATGGAACAAAAAGATCCTGATCAAAACGATTGTGGATTGACAGACTGTAAACCTTGCCCTAGCATGGAGCATGTGACTCAAGGTTCAAACTAGCAGCTTGGGCATAATGTTTGCCTATTTCAGTGCACATGTGATTACCTTGGGTTTTATTTTCTTGTTTCTTGGAGACACTTGAGAAAATACATAAATATGGATGAGCCTCAAAGAAAGAATCTTATTCCCATGGGAATGCCACTGAAATGGGGGAACAAGATGCCCAAACCAAGAAGGTCTAATTTTAGGTCTCCCAGCAATTTGCCTTTGGAAAAATTGAGCCTTGATGAAAGGCCTACAAAATCCAGTATCAAACTGAAAAGTTATTTTGAACCCTGAGACAACAATGTAGATATTAAAGTGAAGTTATTAATTATGGACTATGCAATCTTATTTTAATGGGATTTGCCCTGTCTTTGCTAACCTGTCATTCAGGCCATCCTGTAATAGTTGTACTCTCAAAGCAATACTTAAGGACTGGATCTTGACTTTTTCACCAATAATCCTATAGGCTACCTTGCGGACAGTTTCCGTTACATCATGAGTTCTCTCTAAAAAATTAAAGTGGTGGTTTAAAATGCAAAAGTTTGCGCATAAAGATATTCAAATACAATTAAAAGTGGTCATATTTAAAATTGTATATCACATTGTAAACACTTACCAATCACTTCAGGAAGACTTTGCCGATTCAAAGCAATGTTAAGTAATACAGCTTTGCGTACATCAGCACTTGAGTCTGTTGCCATCATTTGCATGTAAGAGGACATTACAGGACACTCTTCATCTCTTGGGTCTTGTAGCCTGGATAGTGCATAAACAGCTTGGATCCTAATGGCAGGTATTTTGTCTTTAAGTCTTTTCAACATGCTGGACAAGATATCTTCAGCAATGTCATCATCAATGGATGCATCATCATCCATATTGCTGAGTATCTTGTTAACCAATTGACAGGATCGGAAGCGTACACCTTTGTCTTTAACATCATGGCAATCAAGGACGAATCTGAACATAAACTGTAAGAATGGACTTGATTCTGCTTCAGGTTCATCATCATCATCATCACTAATGTTGTCACTCTGAAATTTTACATGAATGTTATTAATGTATCAAGCTTAGAGTTGGTTTCAGTGGAAATTACAAGACAAATTACTAGCTGTACTGTAACTATAACTGTGTTTTGATTGGATGGTTCATACAAAAACAATGGGAAGCCAATGTTTCTATGTGAAATGCAAACCTTACCATGTTGATGCTGTAATAGGCCATTCCTGAGTTCTCAAAAATGATGCATGAAGGTGAGGCTTTGTGCAAAATCATGCTTGGTGGCACAAAATGACTGACATTTCTTTGACTTTTTCTATCGTTTAAAGTATATTGTTACAAGTGAACTGCGAACAACTCATAGAGAAAAGAGTGACAAAAGAATAAGTCAGTCATTTAACGCCACAAAGTATGATTTCCCATGAAGCCTTGCCTTCATGCATCATTTTCAAGAATTTGAAAATGGGCTATTCAGAAGCATATGTTTCATATGTCAATGCTCCATTGTTATTACAGTATAGTATAATTTATAGACATACAAATGCTATGAGAACTAAATCAATGATGTAAGTGACTTTTCACAAAGTAAAGGGGGTGGGTGGGCTGGTAGAAAAGGGGGAGTTGGGTCACAATTATTTAGTCTGTATGAATAAGAGTGGGTCAAGAAAAAATGAGCACTAGTTAAGGGTTATCAATTTTTGAGCCAGTTAATGTTTTGAGCCATGTTAAACCAACACTAAGAAAAGGTGTTTTTTTTTTTTTTTTTTTTTACTAAATACAGTATGACCAGTACCTAAATTGCAAGTTTTGATTTAAATACTTAGAGATAATTACCTAAATCGTTTATTATAAATCATTTACGTTATTTTTGTGGCTAATTCAAGCTGTTGCTGTTGTTAATTTGATAAAGTTGTTTAGAACTTGAGATAGTGAAGCTTATTTCAAAATTATCCAATCTTTGAGGCCAAGGAAAAAAAAATTAACAGATTAAACCTTACTTTCTCTGGTGGCTTTTCGTAGTGTACCTTCGCCGTCGAATACTTAGCCACAAACTCAATAATTCTCTCTACAGCAGGTTCTCTTTTAAACACAATCATCGCGTATCTCAAATGGCTGACAAACGACTGTTGAAACTCTTCTTCAGAACAAAACGAATCTTGAATCTTTTTCAAACAGCGAATCAACTTTGCATGGTGTTGGAATCCACGCTGGGACTCTTCGAACACTTCTCGTACAGTTTCACAGTCTAAAGGCATTGCTAGACTGTTCAAAATGAGAGTTTTTTTCCGTCGGAAATTCAACAACTGACAAAAATAAACGACTTCTTTGAAAAATGGCGCCCAAATGTGCAATAGGGTCAGTCTCCCTCGGTAGATTTTACCACAGGAGCCCCATGATATACAGCACAATCCCTTCCCCATTCAAAAAAATTTTTTGGGAAAAAATCATTATCACAAAGGGGCTTGTCCTTTATTAACTGGGAGAATGCCCAGCAGTCTTTGACCAGAACAAAAATTTTAAGAGACTGGTCATGGTAGTATTGTTGTGTACGGGAATCCTCAGGGGAACTTATTCAAATGCAAATTTTCCGTATGCAAATTGCTTCCAATGATTATTCATGTATACCTTGTTCTATATAATATTATATATTCATTATATTCATAATTTTGTCAAATGTGCTAATGACCTAATACTTTAAATACCAGAAAAAAAGGAGTCCAAGCAAGCGAAATCACTTTGTGGCGTACTGGTTAGGTTTAGGGTTAGTGGTTGGGATAGCGTATATGAAGAGTTTGCTGGTTTGAATCTTGCCAGGATCACTTTAATTTTTTATTAAGTGAGGACAACCAAAATCCTCAAAACATTTCTAAGTCCCACTCAGGTGTTCGGAAACCTATGATGCACTTGGTTAACCTGTACACGATGATAGTACCCTGGTCATTGACTAGAGAGTGGGGCAGACTGGTGTATTCTGGGTTCTACTTGCATGAATTTTGGTGACCTCTCCCCCTAAATCCCCCATTGTTTCTTTTAGCCTGCTCTTTTGTGGAGCCTAAAAATGTTGACCCCCCCCCACTATATGCAACAGCCCTCCTCTAATTAATGACCTATCCCTAACATAAAACATAAGGCCTCACCCTTCATTTTCGAAAAAAAAAATAGGAACCACCCAATGAACTCACAAATAATTTTCAGATCCTCCCAATATTTCAACCCCCCCCTTGGCATACATAATGACTGCTGCCTGAAGAAATTTTATGCTTGCTTTAAAAGCAGTCTTTAAGATATGGCTGCCTTGCTGGTGAAAAAAAATATAGTATAATCTCCCTCCTAAGCCTGTCACATTACTCTTTCCATCCAATTACAGTGCAAGGTAATTTATTTTATTGTTGATTTATAAGTGGAGACACTGTTGCATGCAAATACAAAAAGAAAAAAACATAACACAGAGTCTTTAATTATATTCTTGTTCTAATTATAAAAAAATTAATGACACATTTAGCTGTTAACGGGTGAAAAACTTATCGGGTTTTGTATGTTGGCTATTGACTATATATGTTTTCTGGAAATGGAGCAGAATTCATAACTAACTATTTGGGTCTTTTACAGTTGGTGTTAGGTTTTTAGCAGCAAATCATTGGATGAACTTAAATCCAGGAAAAAACTTATTAGTGCACATTTTTGGGTGTAGTGAATAAAGTGTTGGTCATCCTGTGGAGGAACGCACAAGCAAAACATTTTCAGTCATCTTCATTTCTCAGATAGGTATTTTCTATATAGCAGGCAGTTACCATTCTTACAGTTAATAATTAATCAGGGTTTTTATAATGCAGTGTAAGAAAGCTGTCCTGAGCTTGAAATTTCACAAAGCCATCTTTGTGGGTAAGTGTAGAGCAACCAAAGGAACTGAAAAGTGAAAAATACCTATCAAGAAACCAAAGTCGCTTGAAATTGCCTCAGTTGCAAGCTCACACACAGGTGACCATGTTTTTTGTTAACCCAAAATGTGCCATTTGAGACACCTTACTGAAGGTGAGCAGCTTTATATGTACAGCATGTGTTTCCTTGTTTGTGGTATGGTTTGTACATGTGCAGGCCACAGGTGCGGATCCAGGATTTTACAAAGAGGGGTGGACAGTCTTATTCAAAGCTCCTTCAAGGTATCTATTCTCCATAAGAGTTCAGAATAGGCTTTCAAGACATCTAAAATGTACAAAACTGAGTTGACTTTTAACATATGTATATATTATTAAAAATTAGTTACGAAATGCAATCATGGATCTGTTGTTTTCATTTAAAATATTCATACTTTTGACTATGGACACCTCTAAAGAGAGGGGTGGAAATCCACCCAATCCACCCCCTGTATCCGCGCCTGGGCAATCATTACTAGGCCTTGATTTCAGCTTTGTAAACACTGATGTCTTCATTGCTGTAAACCAAGCCTAGCTGTGCTAAATGGCTATAACATGAAGAACAACACTGTATGGCACACTGCATTTTCTTGATCAGTCATTGTAGTTACCATATAACAAACTCATAAACTGGTGTTCTATTTGTGACTTAATTATCTACTGGTACAGGTGTTGGCTGAGGAAGAATCACTTGAACAACAAAACCTTTTTGAATTTTAGCATCTTCTACTGTCATTTTGTCCGTAAGCATTCGACCAGCATAAAACCATCTTTGCTTTGAAGGTTCCACTCCTTCAAGACTTAGAAGCTTTTTCTTAACTTTTAGTATAGTATCTGATGAATAAACATCAATCTTGATGTCTTTTCCTGTAGAAAGTCTTAGTTTAATTGTTGTTTCTTCTCCAGTTGGTTTAGCATCCTTGTCATCATCAACTTCATCACTTAAAGTTCCACTGACATCTTCATCTTTAATAAGGTTGGTTGGTTTGCTTATGCAATATATTGGTAGCACATAGCGATTTCCTAGTTCATCATAGGCATCTTGTAGACATCCTGTGAAAAATTATAATCAAAAATGTTTAATATAATCATTTTTTGTAGTGCACTGGATACTGAAATACACTATTTAAGAACCCCTTGGCATTATTATTATTATTATTATACACTTAATTTAAAAAACGTTGTCACAGTCAAAAGTGACAAGCCAAGACTGCAAAGCTTTCGAGTGATTTCAGGTGATTTCGAGTCCCACCATAATGAATGCAGTCATTTTAGTCTTTTTACAATATATGGCAGACTGCAAGTTCAAATGTCTGCCTGAAAACTCACAGCTAATGTGGTACCAAGAGTTTGCTTTCAGTCTAGACTTGTTGCTTGTTGCTTTTGGCTGTGACAGTGTTTTTTGTAAAAAGATATATATAAGCTGGAAATCTTGTCCATACGGGACAAAATGGAGGAAGCAGAACCAATGTCAAATGAGCTGTTAATTATTACATAGATGGTATTGACCAAGTGTGGAGCACATAATAGAGTAGATTTCATATGACTGTGAAATCTCACAGCACATTTGGTGCCATACGCTTGCCCTGTCCTTGCCTTGCCATGCCCCAACACCAAATGCCAACAATGGCTTCCAATTAGAACTGCTATTATTCGGGACTGACTAGCCTTGTGTTCAAGTGGAAACACAAAAGCGTTTTCACACGTATGGGAAGCTAGTGAGTCCAGAACAATAGCAATTCTAATTGGATGCCATATTGACATTCAGTGTATGCCTTAACAGTCATAACTGTGTTCCTGCTGTGAGCTTTCCACAGTCATACAAATCTGCTCTAGCAGGATAAATCTCAATTCTCTTTTTGTGTTGGTGTGGGCCAAATGGTATATGAGACTACATCAGTGTAATACATCAAACAAGACCAATGTAACCTCCACCCTGGTGGAACAAGGCAACTGCATGAGCTTATATAAGAAATATGGCAAGCTGCTTTCAAAGTGCTTGTTACATCATATTTTACAGAAATAAAAAGAACAACCTTAAGGTTTATAAAACAACATAATCAACCTGTATGACAGAAAGTCATGTTTTAGCAGGAAGTGTGCTTAAGCTTACTGTACATCTGTCAATCTAAAAAACTAGACTCATTTGTAAAACGAGTCCAAATTCAGACAAACATCAAACACAAAATTAAATTATATATATTTAATATTAGTCGAAAAACTAAGACAGATAATAAGTTTTTGGAATGATGCCGAAATTATAAATTTAAGCTTTACAATTTTGTAGTCAATGTGTCGACATTTACAAATGGAGGTCGTTCAAGGTTATTCTCTTAATTTTTTTCGTAACCTCTAAAGCAAGTCGCTAAACTGTGTTTCTAATAAATTTGAATCCTACACATTATCATTTACTAACGAAGTCATAAATCTAGTTATAAACATAACTAAAGCGAAGCGAGGATAATAAATTAGTTGTTGTCGTGTAAGGCTAAGGTTTCTTGAGGAAATCTTTACAGAAATAATTTCTTTTCGCAGACAAGTCGACTCACCCGTCGGTAGAGTTATATTAGCTCCGTCCACTATAGCTTGAGCAAGAGTATGGTCATCGGTCTCAGCAGCTGCCCTAAGAGCATCCCAAATCTCTCTTCTGCCTTCAAAAGCAGGAGCCGTCTCCCAAAATTCATCTCGTTTACTCCTGAGTTGTCCTTCTGTCAGAGGAACTTCTGAAGTCCACGACGGCCCTTCTTTCTTCAACGGTTGATTTCTACCGACTGCAACTAATAATATCAATCAAATCTTCAAAGTCACACCAATCGAGACATTTTCAGGGTATAAAAGGGAATTATTTTTTTGATGAAGTTGACAGTCCAGAAATCATTCACCTACCTCCAGGAGTACTTCCAAATTCACTCGAGCTAACACGAACGCTAGGATCTCTCGATGTACCCATACAGCCCCCCATTTTATCCCTGATATATAAACTAACAAATATTAAAGGTGTATGTCGTGGCCAAAAGGCCACATGAAGTAGAAAAACCCCTTTTTTCGGGCTCTTTTTGACTCAATTTAAACACAAAATCTACTCATATTAGTCCAAATGACGTCACGACCCCCTTGGGCGTGACGTAACAGGCTGTTTGATGATTGACAAATCCATTGGCAATGTTTTATTTCGTATTCCGTTTCCCTTTTAATTTTTTTCAATATCAAAACAAAAGGAAAACGAAAATGTTCTACTTTTAAAGATTCCTTATCTTAAGACTACATCTTTCTTTGAGAAGGAAAATGTGGAAATGCAACAGGAAAAGACGGAATTTATTGAGGGGTATTTAGGACTTTAATGTCATTCAATCATATCCAATGTCATTAAATCATTTCTTTGATTCCATTCTATCATTTCTCGAGCCATTTGATCAATGGCATGGTTCCATTATAGCATAA
>JAAAQI020149189.1:0-10968 GCA_011800005.2 Stichodactyla mertensii
GATATTCCAAATGTCTATTTCTCTGAATAGAGAAATCCACATCCAAAAAAACTAAAACCATCCTACTTCATAGTAATCATGAGTGATTTTCAAAATAAAATTTTTCCCTTGATATAAGCTTTAAAGTTGTAAAAATAGTAACCAAGGGGGGGCAAGGTAGCAATATGCATCATAATGTAAGGGCTTTATTGTTGTGTTACTCACTTGTCATTAGATATACTGCAGTCAATGACTGTTTTCTTGCTTGTGTTGACAATGATAAAAGGCAGATGAATTGTTGTGTTTTGAGCAGGAGCACCATGCTGCTTTTCATTAATTCTGTTTCTTTGCACTAAGTTCTTGAATGCTATTTGCTGTTGGTAAAAAGAGTATATTTTTAGATCTCAAAGCTGTATGTTAAATCTTAGTTTCCAAGTTTTCTTTGGGTATTCCTTACAATAAATTATTACCTGAAAAAATAATTATATATATCTCAACTACCTGTAAAATAAGTTCTTGAAGTTGAGCTGTCTTTTGCCGTATTCTCTCTTGCCTATCCTTTTTTTCCTCCTGCAAAAGAGATAAGATTCATAAATAAATTTTAAAAAATTATAGCTCATGTAGACACCTTTATAGTTTACCTTTCCTTAAATAATCTAGACCAGAATGCACCTTGTTTGTCAATAAATCAAGAAAAAGAACAGTTACAACCCTCAGAATTTACTATTGACTTCTTAAGGAGATCTATCTTGAACACCAATACTTCTTCTCAACTGAAATAAAGTCTAAAAACCAAACGTTTCCTTTACCTCTAACTGTTGACATTCCTGTGCAGAATTTGTTGGTAATCCTATCCATCTTATTTCCTTCTTCTCTTTTGAAATGATATTCATGGCCATTAGAACATTTAAAGCATCATAGACTCTTCTTCTGATGTTCTTTTGATCATAAGCCTAAAAAAAAGGAAGAATTGCACACATGCACTTTATGGTTTGGTGCAATGCCTTGTATAATAACAGTTAATAATCCCCCAAAAGTAATGTAAAGTTACCATGGCAATCTGTATGATGCAGAATTTCTCCTCCTTTGGCTTTTTTAGGGAGAGAGAGGGGGAGTGGGTTCAGACATAAGGTACTGCTTTATATGAGATACAACCTCCAGCTTAGTTACCTGATCCGTAGGAGACAAATGCTTTTCTGGGTCACTGAATTCCCGAACCAGCTCATCTGCAACCTGAAAACAATTCAGAGGAAAAAGTGTAAGCTGTGGTAATGAGAAGGAGTACATGTACTTCCCTCTAAGCTAGAACATTGAATCTGAGAAGGGATCATTTACTTCTGCTTAAAAGCCCTTAGTAGACGAACAGATGGACGGTCACTCACATACCTCATTATAAGAAGTAGTTCCCTTTTGCTGAACTTTTTCACAGACTTTCATGGAGAAATGTCGAAGGCCTTTCCCTGACTTATCACCAACAGGACCTCTACCAGCACTTGGTAATCGCTTACCCCTCTTACGTCTGTCAATTAAAAATTTTGTAAATGATGTACTTCTAGAACATTTATGTCTCAATTAACCAGTGTGCCTGTACCAGAAGTTCCACACAGGTGTTCATAACTTCTTCAGTAGCCTTAGTGGCCAGCATCCAATTTGACATATTTATAAAATATAATCTACCTTTCAGCACTATCCATTATATCATTTTCTCCAAATTCTCCTCGCCTCTTTCGGCCACTGCCAGGTGTAACTCTAAGAGTATCAAAGATAGTCAAAAAATTAGTTAAATAAGAATGGTCCATTTTTTTGGCTTTGAAGGGTATGGCTTGATTGGCTGGCCACCTATCTCCCAGATGGGAAAAATTAAAAATATCTTGATGCACTACCAAAGGTTATATGCAACATCTCACCCCCACCCCCCACAAACATACTCGAATGATTATGGGATCTGCATTCACCTGGGCCATGAGTTAGAGGGAGATGATATGATTGGTGCTGCGATCATTGTTGCTGGTGTTCTTGGACTGCTGCCAACTGAAATAAGCTGTTGACCTTGTGGTGATTCAATAACCTGGAATGTTTAAAATTACCAAAATCCTAGAATCAGAGTTCTTCTTAGAAATGTATTCAGTTTGTTGCAGCTTGATAGAAAAAAATCAGAGTCCACCTCTTAGGAATTGAACCTGTGACCTGATACCAGTCAGATGCTCCACCACAGAGACTCATATGGTAGACTCAGAAATTTTTCTGAGTTCCCTGTCAAGCTATTGACAAACTGAACACATCTCTATTATTTAAATGAGTTCTTAGTTTGCCTAGACCCATCTATTAAATGACTCCTACAATATAACTGTACTCATTGATACATGTACATCAGCTGTGTCATGATGATTGAACATGTGGGATTGATTAAAGAACATACCATGGGTGATCCGGGTGTGGCATTACTTGTCTTGGGAAGAATAAGTGGTGTCATCTTTGTGGGTGTTCCAGCAGGCACTGATGTTGATGAAGAGAGTGTACTGGTTGCTTGGCCTAAAAACAAAATGAATTTTGTAAGTCACATTTGAAAATCATAGCTTTCTTTGTAGCAGATAAAATTTTCACTATTAATTCTTTTATTTGCGTAACAGCAATATAAAATTATGGAAATCAAATATGTGAGAGAAATATGTACTTAATGTTCTTGTGCCCATTAAAAGAAATGTAAACATTATTTACTTAGCTACACCAGTCACGTACTCATTCCAGTACCAAATAAACACTCCCCTTGATTGACAGAGTTTTTTTCAAACTGACAACATATTCTACCAAACACTTAACTAATTTATTTTATTTATGTGCCATAAGTTTAATTACTATATTGTGCTAGCTACATAATTTCACACACACTCAATGGCCAATAGATCTTTCCCAAATTGACTTGGATAATCACAAAACAATGGTTCCAAGTCAAGACTGAACTTGATTCTTTTGTTCATCAAGGCCAACCTTGACTTGAAAACATTGTTTCAAGCAAATTGATCATCCAAGCAAATTCAGGAAGGTCCACGATCTATTTGTGGTCCATAGCTTATGGTACAGACCACTAACTTTATTTTTCGTTTAAGTCAGTTATGGAACTTCTTTTTTCCACTTTTTTATGGCCAATGCATGTGCTATGCACTTGGGCTATAAGGCATTGGAAAAAAACATGGTCCATTACTTATAGTACGGTATCCTTATGCTTGGTATGTATTCCAGTCAGTTCACACACAAACACTTGCACAGTAACAAACAAATAGCTAGCTAACTCATGGATTTAAAGATTAACCTTAATAAATTTATCCTCTGAAATAGAAAGGCATAGGTGCTAGAGTTTAGAAACATTAATTCAAGAATATGGTTATGGCACTGTCAAATCAGAGGACATCTGGCTAGCTTAATTGTTTAGACATTGACTGATAATGACCCTTGCAGAGGCTTAACAAGCACATGAACAAGCTACAAAACATATGTTGAAAGAAAACACAACTCTGCCAGTTATTTACTTAGCTGTGTTTAAGACATGCTGAAGTCATTATATTTGAACCTTGCTTTCAAGACATGCTTCTTCTATTAATCAAACACAAAAGCAACACAAAACACAAATACACTTTCTAAGTTTATACTCATGAAAACTATATAGACAACGAAAAAATCTGCCCTAGATAAAAACAACATAGACTGAGTGAAAAATGCTTAATGTGTGAAAGCACTGAGTTACAAGGTAACTTGTTAGAAGAAAGAGATATCTGTAGCACTTTCTTGGCAAATTTAAAACCTGAAAATTATGATCAGTAAGCTAAGTTAAGCATGGCATACATGCCTAGTCATGACCTAGCTACTATGACTAATGAATTTTGCTTTAATTTTATGTAGATGTTGTTTGCATTTGTTTCCTAAAACAAAGCTTAATTTTTTTCAAAACATTACATGTACTAAAACGTGACAAAGAAAAAGATCTGAGTTTATCTGAAAAGAGATCAAAGTAGAGATTCCAAGAAGATATTAAAAGTCCACAGACCAAAAAAAAAAATTAAAATCTGAAAACTTTTTTTGTTAAAGTGTTAAGTCTTTGAATATTCAATCAAAGACTGAATGTTTTGTCCTCCAAACTGAACTGCTTTGAGAATTGTTGCAGGGGTTTGTAGAACTCCTGAAAAAGGGTACAACTGCAAAGTTTTGGATGGTAATACTACTTATCTGAGTAAAGAAGACTATATATTGACATTGGCTAGCTAATTGAAACTGCCAGCTACACCCATTTTCTAAACTCTTTGACAACCTTAACTTACCATAGTTTAGGCATTCTGGATCCAAGAAATAGGAATCATACACTGGATACTGGCTGAAATTTTGGCAAGTGCTTTGTGGCGAACTAGTGTAGTTCAAATCAAGTCTTTCACAACTGCCATACATACAACTTGGATTCCACTTTGGAATTTCATTTTCTTGATTAAAGTTGCAAGGCTCAGTTGAATAAGGCTGCAGGTAGCCTAACGTATCATAATTATTGTAAAAACTATTCTCCATCTTACTTGAATTTCAAAGACCTATGTTTTACTCTTGTTAATATCAATTCAGCTGTAAACCTTTACAACATTCTGTTTTACTCTATAACCAAGCACAATTGAAGAGTCCTTTTTAGGTATGTGGTTCTTTAAATACCTTATGATGACGTAC
Source organism: Stichodactyla mertensii (assembly GCA_011800005.2). Classification (NCBI taxonomy): domain Eukaryota; kingdom Metazoa; phylum Cnidaria; class Anthozoa; order Actiniaria; family Stichodactylidae; genus Stichodactyla; species Stichodactyla mertensii. The sequence continues at coordinate 4,681 of JAAAQI020149189.1, forward strand.
CCTCATTTAACCATAAACATGCCACCCACTGTTACAATAATAGCTGACGCGTGTGAGAGCACTTAACTGAAGATGAGTTAAAGCTAGTAACAACAGAGGCACACGCTACTTAAACCACAAATGAGTGCCATTGTCATTTAACAGTTTACATAGTTTAATTAACAAGGAAATAAGGTTCATATTCAATGAAGGGACAACAAAGCAAAAACAATTAAGTTTTCCCCCTTAATTTTCCTTGACAGCTTTTATAGGAAGGATCAATTGCCTTTTTTGGAATCCCCTAAAATCGAGAAATATGTTTAGAAAAGTATATAGCGCATGGAACAGTTAAGTTTTTTCTCAGATGTACACTTTCTGATTATTAGTACAATTATGTACTGCAGCTTCATGCAATAAAAGCACAGTAGAAAAGAAATTTTAGAGGAGTTGAGAAATTGAGTTTGTTTTCAGAGAATAATTTTAAAAACCTATGGTACTACCACAAGAAAAGCATCCTTCTCATGCAGTTGTCAGCCTTACAACAATACATTTTTTCCTGATACAAGTAAAAATGAAAGAGTATCAAAATGATTACAAGTTTGCATCTTTAAGCTAGTCTACTATTATTTATTGAAAGTTTGGAAATTGGTTGCGTAGATTATAGAAAAAGAAAATATAAGCCAAGCTATGAAATCATTTTTCACCTTAGACTTCGATTCATCAAGTGATGATTGACTTCAGGCTTCACACAAAATTAACCTCAGAGTTTGTACCTTCATCAGCAGTATATTATAGAACTATTTGCTTTTTTGGGGATTTATCTGACTAAAAAAAGGGAATTCATGGTAAAACACTCAATTGCTGTTGACACCCATCTTGCATTTCTTTATGTTCTTCTTATCCTAATTAATGCACCTGGTGGGGGGGGGGAGGGGTGGGAGGCGGTACAGGAGGCTGGGCCTATGCCAGGGAATTGACTTGATGTGCTGTTCTGTGGGGTGGGATTTGATTGAACACTGGCCCAGGATAAGGAAAGTTTGAAAAGAAACAGGCAAATTTTCATAATATTTCAATAAATGCTTAAGCCCCAGCAGTGGGAATGACTGAAAATTCTGTAAAAGAATCAAATCCCTGAAATGGGCCTGCCCCTCCCCCCCCCCCACTACAGTTTAACATTAATAGGTGCATATGCGTATCTTAGACTTAGACTCAAGAGTTAGTTAGCACTGTTGATATATTTGTTGAAATTACAGAATTTATAAAAAAGTGGTACAACACTTTTAACAAAACATCATGGAGTTATCCTTAAAATACACAGAGACTGAATGCTTGAATGATTAAGCATTTGACAAAAAAAAGTATATTCAAATCAGAAGGTTAATTATGTCATAGGTGGGAAAATTTAATCAAGGTTGAAATATATGCTAAAAGTTTAAAACTTTTGGTTTATTTGAACCCATTTCTGCAGAATGGGCTTAAAAGTTCAACAACTGGAACCCTAAACCTTGTAGGCTCCCACTGTTGATAGCTCCTTTCTTCATGATTCTGAAGACAGTGTGAGTATCTCCCTCATTAACATTGAACTGCAAGACAATTGTTCTAACTGTATTTTATCTAAGGTTTACTCACAAATACAAAGAGTAAACAAGAAAATACCTCCAAGTTGATTCGTCCAAAAAATACCCAAGCCAATAGACAATGCATTTATTTTATTGTGGAAGACATTTAAGTCAATGCTTTTCCTTTGTAACAGAGATTTATCGAAAAAGACCAATCAAATACCAAACAGCAAACACTAATATTGATTCGCGAATCGTCGAGAAATTCATTAGACTTTAACTCTCCACCCTTCTGTTCTCGAAATTGCAACTAAAAGAGCCAACTTGGTCGTGAGCAAACACATCTAATATCTGAAAGTCTTGCAGTAATCTTGGTGTTAATGGAGTTTAAAACTAGGACGAATGAGAATACAACATTCCTAATTGATATCGGGTTTCTAATACCAAGATCCCTCGAGCGCTGCTGTGTAAAGTGAAGTTAACTTAGTAAAAAATGGAGTTATAAACACTGAGCAAATAAACGCCCTCACGACTTACCCTTCGACAAACTGATGGCAGAATTCTTACTCTGTTCTAGCTGTCCATTATTGTCAATCACTCCAGCCTGCAAGACAATCAAGAGTTAAACTGTCACTAAAACAGAAAGACAAACAAAAGGATCTAGAATTTCATGGAACAACTTGGAATTTCAAAGCAATGCGCAGACGTAACTCATCAATTCTTCTTGAATCAAAAACCCACATTCACTTAGACTGAGGATTTTATCATTTGAAAACTAAGATATCTCTTAGATCCAAGGCTCGTGATATTGAGAAGCAGTTATGAATTATAAATCGACGATGAAACTTCACGTATGGCGGTGCCCACTTTCATTTTATGTCATCCACGATATGATTGCTTCGAGATTACAGTGATTTTTGTGTACTTACCCCTCTTACTAACGAATCAATTCCAGATTTATACAGCTTCACCGTGTAGCCTTCCTGCACTGCTGGACTGTCGCGTCCAACTGCCCGTTTTGCCGGTGATGAAGAGGTACCCTTTACAGGGCTCGGCTGACCTACGACAAATTTGAATATTCAGCACTTCTTGTTATTAAAGAATTGTTAGATTAAGGATCCTAAACAAGAAACCATCAGCTCTGAGGTCCTTGGTGAGTCGCCTTGAGATTATTAGAGGGACAGGCCTAGAAGGAGTACGGTAGAGGTTGCTAATCTGGTTTATAAGAAGTTTAAGACACAGGGCCAAAGTAACAATGCGGTAGAAGAAGAAGAAGATAACGAAAAACCTTATGGACACTCATGATACCACAACCAAGGTTAAGACACATGTATGACAAAGAAACTGGCTTTTTCTTACCTTCGATCCACACACTAGTAAGTGTAGTTCCAGGATTAGACATTGGGGAAGATCGCCACGCAACAAAGAAGGAAAAAACACCTCACACTCTCAGCGATCTCATAGGTAAAAGCCAACAGAACTCCACAAAGGCAATAACACTCGAGTCACTAAAAAGGGCCCAGATTTCTCGAATTTCAACCCGATCTCCTTGAAAGTGCCTTTGACTCGTGGATGGATCTTCAAACTATTGCATTTATAATTCAGAAGGCATTTTGGGGCCGTAGATCGTGAGTTTCGGAAGTTTATAGTTGGTGAGTTAGTTGGTTTGCCACTCAAGCGGACATGTTTTTTGCAGCGAGCTTGAGGCCCTGACAAACGATCTTTCGCGGTGGGGTTTAATTTTGGACTCTGATTGGTCAATCATTAACCACGTGGCCACAAGTATTCGACTGCGCACGCGTCGCATTCTTTAAATAGCTTTGCTGCCTCGTTCGCGGGAAAAAAATAACGCATTCTGATTGGCTAGAAATATTTGGAGGGAACTTTTTGCTGACCTGGATCTTTATCAATGGGAAAAAGCCCTAAAAAGGCTTCGCATAAAACGCGACTTTTTCTATGTATTATTTCAAATTTTATTTTGTCAGAACAAAGGCAATTCTTTTGTTATCATATTCTATTATTTAGGGTTTTCTGCTTGAGGTACTTTATCGGTGATAATCTTGAAAACAACGAAAAACAATAAGATCTGCTATGAAGTGTGAAATCTTACTCTCAAATTTGCATTTGTTTTTCCCGATTATAAAACCCATCGACCAGTAAAGTGAAATAAGAAACACGTTTTTTAGTTTTTGCAGAGGGTCTGAATGCATGGATTTTACCATATCAATAGACTGAGTAATTTGAAAGCAATTTGAAAGTAAATGTCGGCCTGAACCCTTTAGTAAGTTGGACTTGGCTTAGCTTAGCAAGGCTTAGCAATTATGGAACGAATTACCTAATGACATTATAGATAGTCCTACATTAGATAAATTTAAATTAGGTCTTACTAAATATAACGTTTAATGTATTCTTAAAACATTGTATTTCAAGTTTATGCAAACCATAGTGTTATATAGTTTTATCATAATTTCCATTATTCGATATATTACATTTTGCATATATTAATATTTATTTATATATACTGTCATTTATTTTATGTTACTTATTTTAGTTATATCTGCAGTGATGTATTAAACTTTGCAGATTAATAAATTTAAATTTAGATTTACTTTGTCCTTTTACATGTAATTCCAAAATTCCTCAGTTATTTCATTCCATAAACCTTGAAAATGCGTACAATCACGATGTGAAACTTTTACTTTTTTAAATATCGTATTTTTTGATAGACTATTCTTTATTTTAAAAAGTTAGACTAACACGTGACGCGTTCATAAAGGTGCGCTTGGTACTTCAGGATTCATTCATCTTCATCTCCCCTTTTGAATTAAGTATAAGTTTTTTGCTTTTTCTTTGATTTATTAAACAATGGCTTTTCTATAAATGGAGTTGCGAGTTCATCCAATGATTCGCACACTGATGACGTACCTTCTCAAAGTCCCTAAGGGATGCTTCTTTAATCGAGAGACTTCCGATAGGAAGTACCGTCCAGAAAGACTCGGAATTCAACCGCATCGAGATACAAAATTTCAATAGAAATCAAATTTTCTCCTTTAAGTTGTCGATTAAGCGCAATCTGGTTTGGCAATATACCTATATACCTTTGGCGCGTTAGACATGTGCGTTCCACCTTACACGAAACATCATGGAGGTAAAGTTTCAATCTTGCTTTACATCGTTGTTTAAGTGCCGGTTTGCCACGACATGCAAGCATGCCAACTTTAAAAGAACAGAACAATGAAGCCAGCTGGCTTGCGTATTGATCATCGGTTTTATGCTCCATTGACTATTCATAAAGGCCACAAACCTAGCTAACAACTGCTAAATAAAGAAACGGTAATAACAAACACAAAACAACCTGTCGTTAGCTGTGAACTCAAAATGACAATAAAAGTGAAACATGTGGGTATTAATCAAACCGTATCATTAAGAATGAATTTATTGTGACACTAAAAACTCCATATATTCAATAATTTTCGACCTTGATTGATGATAGAAATATTGCTGTATAGGAGCGCGGTAATTAGGAAGCATGCCCCGTGGTACAGTGAAAAATTCCAATGTACAGCATTTTGGGAAACCAGCCATTAATTGATTTTTTCGCCGCTAGTCGTCACGTAGTATAAATTGTATTATAAAATAACTGCTAACAATCTCGCTCTCTAATTGGCCGAGGCGCGTGCTTAATAAGAGCACACAGCACGCGCGTTTGCACCTTTGTATTTTATAAAAGAAATAAAAAACTTGCTCGCTGTGCTGTGTTCAGTTATAAAGCACTTGGGTATGGCCGAACACTCGAGAAGTGTTGAAGCACTCAGCTACGCCTGATGCTTCAACACTTCTCTCATGTTCTGCCCATACCCGCGTGCTTTATAACTGCACACAGCACGCGCGCGAATCTTCTGTTTTTTTCATTGGATTGTGTTACGGTCACCAAAATGTTCGGACATCGTTCTCGGAATTGCCTTACGAATGCACCGACTTTTGAACAAATTATTTACTTGATTTGTTTATCTGTTTCTCAAAATACAAGCAAAATATTATTTTTCTAACTTGATTGAAGATTTTCTTTTATAAAATGCTCCTTTCAATAATTTCCCACAACTAATTCTCTAGGATTTGCGCGCGCAAGCGAGGTCAGGGTAAAAAACATCGAAAACTGATCGTAGTTTTGGAGGAAATTCGTGCACTGTGTCTAAACAAGAACAGATAAAGCTCTGTTATTCAGATATCCTATTTGGTATATAAACCCATTTACATCTTTCTTTCGCATCTTAATTCACATTTGACAAAAAGCCGTTTGTTTTCTGTTCAATTTCCAAGTCTCCTTCATATACTTCGCCCCCAACCAGACCCTGACCTCGCTTGCAAGCGCTAAATCACAGAGAATTATGGGTTACTCCGGGAAGGTGCATACAAAGGCGCGAACGCGCGTGCTATGTACTCTCATAACGCACACGCCTCGGCCACTCAGGAAGCGAGATTCTTAGCAGTTATTTTGTTAGTTAGAGAACTGAATTTGATATTTTGTTCAAAAGTCAGTCCGACCGCCATCCGATTAGCTCAGTTGGTAGAGCATCGGTCTTTCGTGCGGGAAGTCGTGGGTTCAAGCCCTGGCCGGACAAACACTCAGGGTCTTAAAATAACTGAGGAGAAGGTGCTGCCTTTGTAGGTTGGACCTTCAGGTCTTCTCGGATAAGGACTTTAAACCGTAGGCCCTGTCTCCCATCTCTTCCTTAACCTGTAAACGGGG
>JAAAQI020149200.1:0-10962 GCA_011800005.2 Stichodactyla mertensii
TCTAAGACTTCTGTTTAAAAGAATAAGGTTGAAATGAGTTGAATGAGTTATGAAGTGTGAATATTATCACTCAATCAGATAATCCCACACTTGACCATCTCAAAAAAAAAAAAAAAAAGCTTTAAACTGTTGCTGCCAAATATAAGTCAAATAAGTTACTGTCCTGGATGCTGAACCAAAAATATTCTGGTAGAGTATACACTACAGAATATAATTCTGTTAAACACAAACTGAAAAATTGCAATTACTACCGAATTCACTGAAGTGTTCACAGTCTGAAAATAGCAATCCATCGGGTTTGAATTTGGATCGATTGAAATGATCATGTGACATTGCATACTTTTACACATATGGAACATTATAGTGTCATTTGGCATTTGAAGTCTGCAGTTTTGTGTCAAAGTTTTCCATATTTGGCATAAAACTGCAGAGTTTACATGCCAAACGTTGTCACTGCATTCTACATGCGTAAAAGTTTGCAATGTCACATGATCATTTTGATCAATCCAAATTCAAATTTGTTGGGTCGTTATTTTTAGACTGTGAACACTTCAGTGAATTCGGTAGTAAATATTGGCAAATATTGTAAAAGGAAAAGCATAAAGGTAAGAAAAATGAAATAGTTATTATTGTGACTACCTACAATACTAGATATTGTCAGTGTCCTGTCATAAACACATGAGAATTGAATTGGAAGACATAAAACACAAGAGAATACTCCAGTTTCGAGTTCTCTGTTGCTCAGGTTTAGCATCATTCCAGAGTTAAAATGTTCACAATACCAACATTAAAGTAAAGAATACACAACCTCAACAATACAAACACTTTGAAATTCCATATACCTTCATACCAACATTGTACACAAAAATGAGGCTAACACAGAGCAACAGAGAACTTAAAACTGGAGTATTATCTGGTGATTACTTTTCGCTACTTTAACGACAAGTTTAGGAGTCATTTTCTTCAAGTTGTGAAAGTAATGTTCTTCTAATAAGATGCTAATGAGGTGCTACAATGAAGGTAGATGCAGATGTTTTTATCTGATACTTGCCTTGTTTTTTTGCAGGCATGCCTAGGGTAACACAGGACGTTTGTGAGGACAACATGAAACTCAAAGAATCAGTCACAAAATTTCTGAAGCTCCATGGGTACTAAGTCAGCTTTTGGAAGCAGCTATAGTCTAAGCTATACTTGCCTGGTTGTGTAATGTTAGAAATGTCTTATATCAAAGTTGGCTTTTGTTTACTCCCTCAGAATCAGCTGTTTTAGCAACGTATGCCAGTCATGAACACTCTGGATCCAAACCCTAGAAGGCCATTGTCATATACCAGCCCTCCATTACAATAAAAAATCTAATATGCACGCACCTACTAAAGATAACATTCAATTGGTTAGCCATAGAACCAGGAAAAACGTTCAGAAAATATTACTTTTAAAATGTTAAATTAGTGAAATAACTTTAAGGAAGATCAAAGGTAAGATATGTAAGAATTTTTTTAAAACATACCCAAGCCTCTTGAAGCAACATCTGTTGCTACCAGGATTGGTGCATGACCCTTTCTGAATTCTGGAAGTCAACACAAAAAAAATCAGATTGTAAGATCTCTTGTACTCCCTCAAAAGAAAATATACACTAAGTTAAGTAATTGCTTGTTCACAGGCATAAATGACTTCAAGAATATTGTTTCATCTGCGATATATTGTTAATATGAACCAAGCTTTCGGCCTAAGTGGCCATCTTCAGGGTTGTTAAAGCCATGAAGATGGCCGCTTAGGGCAAAAGCTTGGTTCATATTAACAATGTTGCAGATGAAATAATATTCTTGAAGTTAAAATATACACTGTTTTCTTACAACCCATAAAATATTTTGTTTTGGGTCATCTGTATCAAATCTGAGGAGCACTTTGCATGAATACAATAGTTCTCATGTCCAGTGCAGGATAACAAGCTATTGCATTTATGCAAAGCATTTCTAAAAGTCAAGAATAAGAAGCTAGTGAATTAACAGAGAGATAGCAGGGTTTTCAAAATATTTTTTGTTTACCACTTAAGACCCAATCTCTTTCTTGTTGAGCTTTATCTCCGTGAATACACATGGCAGGCCATCTAAAGAAAATACATTCATGAATACAACTGATAAGCACTTTGCGATTATAGTGTTTTCTACATAGCTTGTCAGGACAGCCAAATAAATATAACAAGTAATAACTATTATTGTACAAAGGCACAGTACAAGCAGAAATGCTGACAAAATAATTTTATCAATTTTGGTTGGGTAATAAACAAATATCCACTAAAAAGGGAGGCCTTACCCATCTCTTCTTAGCCTTCTTGTAAGATCATCTGCTTTTCTCTTGGTTTCAGTGAAGATCAAAGTCTGAAATATTTCAAAAATATTTAAGTCATTCATCTTATAGGTATTTTTTCAAAATCATTGAACAACACTGTGTTTCTCAATTGCAGACGCATTTCTATAGGGCTAGCCTCATTTCAGTGTCAAAATATTCATAAATACCAAAGATAAAGTGAAAATACATAACTTTAACCATACAAACACTTTGAAATTCCAAGGACTTCACTAGAACGTGTGAATATTCTACAGAAAAATAAGGCTAACCCTGTATAACAGAGAATTCAAAACTATCGTATTCAAAATCATGGTTGATAGAATTCTCTTGGACATCTGTTAATAGAAATGTACTCAGTTTGTCACTAGCTTGACAGGGGACTCAAAACATTCTGAATCTTCCAAACAGGAATTCAAACCTGTGACAATTCCAATACTGGTCAGATGCTCTGACACTGAGCTACAGAGAGTCTTTTATGGTAATGGTCACTTTACTGGGTTCCTGTATGGCATTCTGTCTGCATACTGCTGAATACATTTCTATCATTTCTTTCTATCTAAATAATATTTACCTTATTTTCTTTCTCTCCCATTATTTCTTCCAACAGCTTGAGGAGTCTAAATAAATACAACATATCTTGGTCAAATACCACAAAATGCTTATCACATACAGATGTAGAGGGTTCGAGTCAAGAACTTCAGTAACGAGGAATTCAAAATTGTCATCATGTCACTAACATGATATCAGGAATCATTGATTTCTTTCATCATAAGCTTGACGTTGACAAGTTATTTAAATCAAGTCCTTCAGCAGTGGACTGATTTATAAATAGATGGTGGATTAAATCATGTATTAGAGCAGATTTCCTATAACAGTGAAAAGGTCGCAGTATGAACATGGTTACAACACAGTCAAGGAGCAGCAAGGTGCAGCAAAATTCTAGAAAATATCATGGTCATACAAAATTTTCTCTAAGACTTACTTATGGTCTTTTTCTGTTTCTTCACAGACATCAACAATCTGCAAGATCTTGTGGTTAGCTGAAAGGCCAACATTACCAACTGTGATGTGTACATAATCCTTTAAAAAGTCTCTTGCCAGTCCTTCAACTTCCTTGGGCCATGTGGCACTCCACATGAGTGTCTGTCTGTCTGGTCGTATCTGTTCAATAACTGTTCTGATCTGTGGCTCAAACCCCATGTCAAGCATACGATCAGCCTCATCAAGAACTAGATAAGTACATCGACGTAAATTTGTTTTGCGTGCTTCTAACATGTCGATTAATCTTCCAGGTGTAGCAATGCAAATTTCAACGCCTGAAGAAAAAGAAAGAAGCTTTTTTACTAATATACAAATAAAATTCATAGCCCAAACAATGAATACAAACCTCTTTCTAACTCCCTGATTTGAGGTCCTTTGGGAGCACCACCATATATACAAGTACTTCTAACTTTGCATGTTCTACCAAATTGACCAGCAACTCCCTGGAATTTTCATAAGCTATTAGTATTATCATAATGGAGTATAACTTGCTACTATGCAGAAATTTCACAACAGCATAATTGTAATCAACATGGCTGCTGCCTATTAAAGGCAAATAAAAGGAAACTCCTAAATCAGCAAATCCAGCCACATTTTATAGTTTTCTTTATGTGAAGTGGAAACTTTACTTAACAGACTATTTTATTATCTGGCCTGTGGCTTTATGCTGAGCACCAAGACTGGATGCCTGACAACCAGAGCATGAGCCTAATGAAAATTTCAGTTGCAAGTTGCTTTTTCATTACGTGGAACCACACTTGGCACACATGTCCATACAGCTTGGGAGAGAGCTTAAGGTTTGACACCATGTATACCCCAGAACATTTACGATGTACATTAAAATCTAAAGGCTTTCAACTTACCTGTACTTGCTGGGCAAGTTCTCTTGTAGGACACAATACAAGACACTAAAGAATTACAAGACGATGAAAGAGTTAATGAACTTGAAATTGACTTTTCAAAGAAAACATACCAAGTCCCATTTTGGAAGCTTCAGTAACGAGGAATTCAGTTTGTCTACATTCTTCGTGTAAACAAAATTAAGTAAATAAGAAAATCATCATTTGCTTTACTATCTGTATGGTGATTATAGAACCATAGAGCAAATGACACTTACTATAGGCCCATCACCAGGCTGGAGCAACGGTTGATTATGGATGTGTACAATTGCAGGAAGAATAAACTGAAAAGATAAAACACATTAAATATTGTTAGATTCAGTTTTTTCTAATCTGCTGCAACAACTCTTAATGCAGTACAAATTTGTTTGGTTGCCCAGGGCACGAAATTAACACTCGCAAACTCGCAAAAAGTGAGTGAAATTTTGTATTTAGCAAGTAAGAAAAAAGTTATTAGCTAAGTTTTGGGAGTATGACCACATGACCACAACATGAGGGATTTTAAATTTTGCTACTGACTTTGAAGTTTTTGCTACTGAGAACAAAACTTTCTAGCAAGGTTTAAAAGTTAATTTCATGCCCTGTCAGCCTTTTAGAGTTTTATTATATATACCAAGCTTTCAAGCAACTTGCTCTTCATCAGGGTGACAATGAATAGATTACCAGATTATTTACTATCTATTCACTATTGTCCTGACGAAGAGCAAGTTGCTCCAAAGCTCAGTATAATAGGCTGATGAAATAAATTTGTACTATATGAACCTCAACACAGCCTACAAATACCTTTTGGAACTCTTAATGTTCTCTTTTGCTCAGTGAATTTAAGTGATTTACTTACTGATAATGTTTTCCCTGATCCAGTCTGTGCAATGCCCACAAGATCTCTTCCTGTGAGTGCCACAGGCCACCCCTAAATTAAAATTAAAGATTTGATAGGATTTAATATAAATTACAAAGTCTGAATCTTGATTATTGAATCATACCTGTGCTTGAATAGGTGTTGGCGCTTCAAAACCTTTGGCTTTAAACATCTCCATGACGAAGTCTTTAAAAAATTAAACCAGAAATATATTAGACTGGGATCTAATTTAGAATAGGGAAGGCTAAAAACAACAGCCATTCACATGTTCCTTTTTAAAGCCCTCCAGCGACGTCATGAAATAGTATTACTTGACTTGTTCAATATAAATGAATTACTTACCAGGGAATGAAGTCTCATTAAAATTCTGAGTAGCTTTTGGTACATTTCTTCCATGTACTGACAGTTGATGCTTTGCCCTATATGCTTCAACCTCTTCAAATGGTCGAGCTTGTACTTGTGGATGCTCCCGATAAAAGTTTTTCTCAAACTTTGGAAGTTGTTTAAGATCCCATCTTGGTTTTCTCAGAGATGCTCCAGGCTGGTTGTTGGACTTGCCGCCTCTTCCTCCACCTCCACCTCCACCTCTTCCTCCGCCTCTTCCTCCCCCTCCACCTCCAAAACGGCTACCACCACCATAGCTGCCTCCACCTCCATAGCCACTGCCGCCACCACCACCATAGCCACCACCTCCACCGCCCATCAGGCTGTAGTTAAAAGAAAGACCATTAAAATTCCCCAATGATTCCACAAGCACTATAGCTTACTCCTCAAAATAAATCTACAGCCCACTCTAAGCAATCCCCTTGAATATGATTGAAGGATAAGATACAGTACAGTATTTGTTTACTTGCTTTTCTTGGGTCTGATTATATGAGGCAGGCTGACCAGTTGAGCAGCCTCAGCTTACTGGGCTGGCCTGTTATCCATGCAATGTCCAAATTCTGTGTGTTTTATATAGAAGCCAGTACCTCGGCAAACTAACCCAGCCCCGCTTCATATAATCGGGCCCTTGGAAACTCATGTTGCAAATTGTATTCCCCGTTTAATTATGTTTGTTTCTGTCAAAACCAATAAGACTTTCTTTATTGAAGTAAATATGTATGTATGTATGTTGAATGCTAAAAACTTCAATATTAAATCCTAAATATCCTTACGTAAAGACACGAAGTATTAGCTTGATTATCGTGAAATTGTACTCGATTACGAAACCACGTTTTTTCACTTGGAAAGTTTCCATTAACCATTCTGCTGTCAAACTTTATCGCTTAGGGGAGTAAAACCTCATTACACGGAGAAAAAAGCTCTTGCTTGCGGAAGAAAACAAGAGCTTCAAAGGGACATAATGAGCAAAGCTTCATCAACGTAAAGGGTCGAAAATTTGCAATAAAAGGCCATTTCTTGCTTCAAATTTACTAAAAATTACGAGTTTCATGTAGTAAGAATATTTCTTAACTATAAGAACGATCTTTTCGTCGGATTCTTAACTTTTAAGGGGCCCAATAAAGAAGAATTATCAGTGTTAAAAAAATGTGGCCGCCATGATGTCATGACTCGCTTCTTTCTTCACGAATTTTCCGTCTTACCTTTTTCGGTCTGAACGACCTCCCATATCAAACGAACGTCCTCTTTCGTATCTAGACATATTTCTTATCGAGAAAAGTACCTCAGGAGTATTCTTAGGAGAGAGTACTCGCAGCAATCTAGAAAAACTCGACATCAAAGGCCGAGCAAAACTCTGTGGTAAAAATATGGCGGTCGAAAGGAAAGGTTATTACGTCACTCTCGACACGAGGTATAGTCACCGCTATGATTGGACAGAAAATTTAAGGGTGCTCTGCACCTTTCCTGTTGTCATGGGTACTAAAAGATTCCTTTTTCTTCGGTAATTTGTTAAAAGGTACATTCATTCGGCCATGAAAAATTTCTCTATAAAAGAAATGACTTCAGAAAACCATAAAATTAAATGATTTTGAAAATCATCACAGTCTCATGATTTTCTCAAGGTTGTTCTTATCAAATCAAATTGTTGGTTTAATGCCTGAGCACAGCCAGTTTGGGTCAAACGGTATCAAAAACCCTTTTCCTATTGCCAGACATTCCTTGTGTAATAAGTGAAGAGAAATTCATAGTGATTAAGTAAAATAAATCTTATTATATAAACTACAGTGTTTTACAAGGATTTCTACCACTGAGAAATATGGTATCTCAGCACACATAAAAATACGATATTTTTCACATGTGAAAATATCAGCCAATCCAAATTTTAGTATTCAGTGGTAGAAATCCTTGAGAACACTATAGTTTATATAATAAACAGAAAAATACATGGACACTTGGAGATATGGAATAATTTATCTTCTTGTGTTCAAATTTGATATCTCACTCGTTCACTGTGCTCACTTGTGAGATATCAAATTGAACCTCGAAGATAAATTCCATATCTCCGCGCGCCCATGTATTATTCTCTATTTATTTAAGTTCCTAGTCATTCTAGGGCTTTTGCACTAATTGAGGGCACTGTCACTCACACACACTACCACTACATTAACTGTTTTAAGCATACAACTCTCAGCTTACATGTTGATTTTCACAGAGGGAGGAAAACTGGAGAACCCAGAGAAAAACCCTCATGGCAAGGGAAAGAACAACACATCTAACAAACTCTACTCACCTGTGGTATCCACAGGGCTCAAACCAGCAACCCAACCCACTGGACCACAGTGGTGAGAGGTGAATGTTTTACCACTACACCACCCATGCTACCCAGGTGTGGTTCCATTCAGACTACACTCTTGTGATATATATAACTTTGAGACAACTCCTGTACCAGTACTTGAAATAGGGTGGTTATAATTTTGAGAGAAAGAGCTGATCCACATAAGAAAAATGGCCCCTCAGTAATTTTCATGATATAATGAATGACTCAATGGTAACAAAATTTTAGTTTATATTTCTCAATTCATCCAAGGTCTGCTAAGGAGTAATGAAATTTGTTTAATATGTTGTTTCATATGTATCATGTTAATTAATACATTTTTTTTCTTTCTGCACAATGTGGTATCAAATCTAAGCTGTTGAAAACTCAATATTAAGATGATGAAATTTACAAAAATGTTTGGTCGTATGTGAACTCATTTAACCTTGAAGACAAAATATAGTATGATGCTATCTATATAAGTATCTATTTCTATGTTTACATGGTCACAACTTGTCTTAGTGGTTCTTCTAAATAAGTTCGGAGTGCTTGAACCTGTTTGAATAAAAGAAAAACATGAGTTTAATATATTTTCCAAACTAGTTGACCTTTGTTCCTATAAATGGCCACAGCATGATATAATCTATTGCTAATCTAGGGACTTTCATAAATTAGCAGTGGGATTGGGTTGGAGATTTAAAATTTAGAGCTGCAAATGATGTGACCATTCTCAAAAACAGGAATAAAATAATACAATGTACCCTCCTGGTTTTGGACTAAATTTTTCTTCCCCCCCCCCAACTTTTTCAAGCATTTAGTACTTAATCTGATCCAGACTCGGCATGATTTTATGCAACCCTCTCTCTTCCTTTTGTTTATTTTTAGATGACAGGGCCTTAGCCACCAGTACAGTTGATCCAATTTTCGACCTGACCACTTTTAGCAACAACATGTTTTAATAATTTTCAAGATTTTGAAAACCAGACCACTCATGAATATTGTCGCTACTGCCCTGGATGACTCACTCTTTTGGAAGGTTTAAAAAATGATGAATCTACCCCTTTCTCTATCCCCTCCCTCCTAATTTGCGACATGTCCCTTACATCTATCTATACATACTGTACCTTAGCTTTTAGCATACCGAAACCAACAGACTCCTTAGCATATAAACACAAAAGAAGATTGCCAACTCTTGCAATAGCAACTTTACCATCCTGATAACAAGACAAAAATACAATGTCACTAAGTTAATTTTTTCCCAATTTGAAAAGAACATGAGTGGATTTCCCCTGAACAGTGCAGAAACTTTTCTACACCTCTTTCTTGCTTAATACTGACTGCCACCGAGTTAGCTCAGTTGGTAGAGCATCAGTCTTTCGTGCGGGAGGTCGTGGGTTCAAGCCCCGGCCGGATCAACACTCAGGGTCTTAAAATAACTGAGGAGAAGGTGCTGCTTTTGTTATTACATCAGCAAGTGGTTAGACCTTCAGGTCTTCTCAGATATGGACTTTAAACCATAGGCCCTGTCTCCCATCCCTCCCTTGACCTGTATATTATGGGGCACATTAAAGAACCTGTTGAGCTATTCATATAAGAGAAGGGGATTGTCTCCTGATTCAACAACCTACCCCAATGGAGGTATAATGCACTAATTACCTACTCATGATTGTAAGCTGCATGGCTGCCAATGGCACCTTAAAATGCAGTCCATTAAGTCCATTGACTAATGATTGTAAAGCGCATGGAGACTTGCGTGAAATGTGCTATATAAGTACCCCCATTATTATGATTAAAAATACTGGATTTATGTTCTTTAGAATTGTTCAGCTAGTTTTGACCATGTGAAAGCTGCTATAAAGACTACTGTATCCACAGGGACTTATCCAGGATTATTTCTGGAGGAGGATGCACCTGTGAAAGGGACACTGTGCCATCTGAATGGCACTTTCTTGTCTTTAGGGGTGTACACCCTTAGTATTTGTGAGCAAAAGTGGCACAATAATAGTGTGGAAGGGGATTTTTCTGTCTTTAGTGGGGTTTACACCCCTAACACCCTCCCCCTATATCCACCACTGATCTGATCTGATTAGTTATAGTATCATGCTTATACACAACCATAATTACCTCACAGTCCATGAGTACCATCTGTAAGTCCTCATTATGAAATGCTAATCTACCATTCCTTTCATATGCTGACCATATACTAGATGCAATAGCAGCTGTCACTTTCGCATCTTTGTCTGCACTCCCAGCATGGGATAATATTGATCCATCATTGTTTAACAGCCTAGCAAGTTAACAAAAGTTAAATTACATAACTTTTGTGTAGATGAATTTGACAGCAGCAATTTTTGTGAGGCATAACCATTAGTTTTATCAAACCCTAAAACAACCTCTGGGCTGATCTAAGTCAGGGCATGGCTGAAACTTGCAGACCAAAATGGGATTTAGCATGACAGATTTTGGTATGCATAATCCTCCTAGTTTAAAAAAAAACAGCGCTCAACCTCAAAGGCCATTAGATTCAACATGACAAAAGTTTGACATCTGAACTGGGCCTAAAGCTTCAGCTGCCATTTTGGCAAAGGGTCTATTGGATATGTAACTATACTCTTTTATCAAACTCATTAATATTCATGAGGCCGAAGACAATAGAAAATCATGACCGTAAAGAGTGTTGTAACTTCTGATACAAAACTCTTTTAATTTGAAGTTGGATTTATTTGGTGAAAAATAGCTCAATCTTTAAATTTTTAATTCCAAATATAACTATTTACCTGGGAGTTTGAAAAGTAGTCTACAACATTTGCATCCGTGTTGTATCAGAAGTTACAATGACTTGCCTTTGGCTCGTGTTGTAACTTCTGATACAACATGGCCGCTTATGTTGTAAACACTACTTAAATTACTGCTGATGATTAAAAGATATATAAGTATGACAGAGAAAGCAATCTAGTATTCTATTTTACAAAACAGCCATACTTGTCCAATACTCTGACAAATTTATGCATAGCATTGTATTGTATTGTATTGTATTGGGTCGTTCTCAATTGTATTGTATTGTTAATCTATTGTTATGTGGATATAATACAATACAATGCTATGCATAAATTTGT
>JAAAQI020149211.1:0-10960 GCA_011800005.2 Stichodactyla mertensii
CTAAAAAGACCTACGGTCCACGAAAAAATATAAATTTATGAAATAGAATGAATGGACCGTGTACAATAATGCCGCAGTTAGTAGGCACCGTTCTCAATTTTCGAAGATGTCCGTGTCATAGCGCTCGCTTGACTGAACTATTTTCGCTTGTTTTCACGTAGGTTTTCAGCCAGGAATCCACATATTTTTACATCTTGACCCAAGCTTAGTAATATTCCTAACTTCCCACTTTATTTTAAAAAGGTGTTTTTTCATCAAAAGCGAATACCACGAATAGTCATCATTCAAATTCAGCTTGATTTTCATTTGTTCCCTTGACAACCGACAGAAACAGTGCAATGGCTTCCTAGAGCCTCGCGTACAAACATCCAAAATATGTTTTAGAAATCGTTGTTATCTTATTATAAATGCTATGGGATTCATAAAAGTTCATTTCCTGACTCGGGAATTCCACATTAAATTTCACTCGAAAAAACGAAGCGACTTGAATTCAATTAACGTGAAATTCCTCCGTTATCCAATGAATTTTCATTTTTAGCAGCTTATTATGAAATATCTCTTAATAATCGGGAAAAAATATCTATAACAATTATCCATGCATTGCATTAATTCAGTCAAGCAGATAAAGAATAAACTGGAAGCTCCGCTATTAGGGGTAGTACCTAATTTGTATATATTACTAGCCATCTCTTAGGGGTTAAAAATCGCCCAGCCACACCCTTTCTTAAAGACTTGCAGTATCTTTTATGGGTATTTTTGAAATTTCCGACGAGCATACCCAATACTTTTACCCCGGAGCCTCCCATCCCCGGGTCGTAACATTCGTAATTTTCTTGTTAGAGGGGTCTTACCCACTAACAAAGAACCTGTTACTTTCTGTTGTTCTCGCAAGCGTTGCAATACATGTCCTTACATTGTTTCGCGCACGTCTGTCACAGGCCCGAAATCTTCCATAGCATTAGCGATCACTTTGACTGTATTACTAGTAATGTTGTTTATTGCATTCAGTGTACTTTATGTAATTGTCGTTATATCGGGGAAACTGGAAGACGCCTTGGTGATCGCATTCGTGACCCGGCATATTCGCGATATTGGTGTGAATGATAACACTAAGCGGGTTTCCCGACACTTCAGCTCCAGTAACCATAACATTAGTCACATGATTGTCTTTGGTATCTGCTTAATAATTGGCTCTAATTGTGATCGTAAGTCTAAAGAAATGCGCCTTATTCATTCATTGGGTACTCAAGAGCCTAATGGTATGAATGAGCTGTTTTCTTTCTCTTAATGCTATTGGTTTTTTTTCTCCTCTCGCTTTCTGATTGGTTAATTCACTCTCCCGCTTCTATATACCGTCCCCTACCCTAACTTTACTCTTCTTTTACTCCGACGAAGGGCGAAAGCTCGAAACGTCAGTAACTTAAGTATATTTCTCTTTTTTTCACGGTGTTACAGATTTCCCTTTATTGGTTATTATAAATTGAATATTTATTTTTTAAAACAGCGAGAAATGTTTTGCTTATTACGGCACCGTTTTCGAATCGTCGAAGATCAAGTGAAGATGCCAACATGGCAGTCATGAAAGTCATCGGAACGAAAAAAAGTCATATTTGATACTATTTCGTAGAACAGGCATTGATAAGCATTTGTACAGTCTTATACATAACCTAAAAACAAAACAAGCAAATATTTACACTTTCCTCTTGTATTTGATAAATGCCCCTTCATCACAGACACGAAACCGTACCAATTAAAGAGATTTCCTCCCAAATTATGTAAATACAACAATTAAGAAAAGATGTATCCATCGTATCGGCAGAATCGGGGGGTAGAAGGTGAATACTTATGTTGATAATTCATTATTCTTGTCTATTTTTTCTCTATAATTCATTATATTCATTTTCTGATTTGTCTTATAATTCATTATTCTTTTTTCAGATTTCATTGCTTTTAAATATTAAAACTAATTTCTCAAAATCCTCAAAAAAATGTTCAAATAACTGCTGTTTCGTAGCAGACGACTCTTATGTATTCGAATTCGGTCGTAGTGGATAATGGGATGAAAGTGTCAAAAAATAGAAATTGTAAATAAAAGTAACATGACACAAACGAAAGTTGTGTCAAGTTATCACAAATATTTTATTATCGCCTCAGAATTAATCCCAACATTCGTGCTATACTTACTCGATATATACAAGCTGTCAATGTCAATGTATTTTAATACAAATTAAAATTAATTAAAATTCTTATTTTGTACTCGATTTAATTGATTGGTTCCTTTCGAGATTATTCAGAGTAGGACGGTGTATCAAACTATACTACAGCTCCCTTGAGTATCGTCTCGATGTCATCGTGTATGTTCATGATGCCAACTAGACGATCGCTAGATCACACATATAATCACCCGAATCGTCTCAATAGCCTCAATGAATGTGTGTAGGCGATCGGGGCAATCCAATGTAAATGCTTCTTTGAGGCGATTGGGACGATTTGGGTGATTATATGGAAACCAGTAGAGAACTAAGTCTAGTTGCCGAGCGGCCTGTTCACGTGCGATTATTCGTGCGATCTTCTTCTCCGGTCTTCTCTCGTCATCAGTGTCGCTGTCCTCCTCACATAGCCGGGTCGGCTTCTTCCTGTAACAAGCTGTACAGTTCTTTTCCCCGATGAGTCCTCTTCGATCTTAATCGCAACCCTGTCGACGATGTTGTAGGGATTTTTGTTATCTCTATAACTGAGCTTTCCAGAACAATAGAGAATCACCCGAATCGCTGTTGTTTAGCCAAAGAATGCCTACACTGTCCTCTGCAAACTCCAAATTCCCACTTGATTTTTTCTTAAGTAAATCTTTCAAAAGAACCGCTAAAAAAACTAAAGACCGCTCTCTGTCGCGCGTGCTTTATCGCTACGACATCACCAGCACTAAACAAAACTTCATATTCTGGCTTATGGCTTAGCCTTTTTCCTACAGTTCACCAATGAGAGCTGTAATTGAAACGGGAGTACTTGGCTCGCGTGCTTCTTTACTAAACGAGACGACATATGGCAGGAAAATTCAGAAAAAGTATCGGTCAAACAAAAGAATTCACGCGCATCCTGCTCGTGCACATCTTTTAGGAAATAATTTCAAAAGTGGCATAACTGAAGAAGTAAATTAGACCGAAAATGTCATTTTTCATTTTTTAAACTTCAACGATACACACATACACACACACACACACATCCATACACAATCTTTATTTATACACGGAAATCTCATCATACAAAATATGCTCTTGCTAAGAGCCGTGTGAAAGCTAATAATAAGTTTATAAATATAACTTAAGAGTTGGTTAATAAAATAATTAAGTAAAATATTAATAATAAAAACAATGTTTGTAAAAATATATATATATATATAAGAAACATCTTTTATTCTGCTAGCAGAGGCCCTATTCCGCCTTATATTGGCAAATTTAACTCAACGAAGGGAGAGGGTACCTCTGCCCACAGGATATATTATGCATGTTAACATATGCACATACCGGTAACGATAAAGAGGGGCCTTTAAAGTGACTAGTGCCCAGTCCCACTCGGCCAAAACACTGCAAATCTTGATTTTTTTCTGGCTTTTTCCATTTGTAGCGCCTTAATTATATAGTACGGTGACCCCCCATTTTTTCCTCCTTAATTCAAAGCTTCGATTATCTTTTTTTCGAAGTGACAAATAAAAATATCATGTCCACGTTGTGGATTTCACTGAATTTTCGGCATTTTTATAACCGAGAACATATTTTGAGGCTAATAATTGCGTACGATTTTCCTTCTAGAATTCAGTTTCAAGCCTACTTGCAACTCACTAACTAAATTTTATAGCTTGAAGTGGTAGACAAGTTGTAAACTTAATATCGGTCATTTAGTGCAGTCAAAGGATTTGGATGAATGAAATCCTTCACTTTCCACACCAAACTTTAAGTGTATATTTGCAACAAAATCAATGCGAATATTTGAAATTCCCCTTTAACACGATCTCTTATAACTCGAGAACCAACTCGGTGACACCCACTTTTCTAACGCTTTCTTAATAAGCAACTGAAGATCTTTAAATTACTGGATTAAAAAAAAAAAAAAAAAAAAAAATCACGTATGAATTCTTTCCGTCCGGCAGAACTCCCATGTAAATGCGTGCATGTAAATGGTACGGTCTGACTTCTCAAGATAACCTAGGTCACACCCCTACCCCACGCCGTGATAGATGAAAGCAACCCAGCATTGAATTGGCTTCATTCCATTGTTTTCGTGTGAATTGCCCAATCACAGACAGCTTCGATAGGGCAGTTTTCGTATGCGTGAGAAGCGTACGGTGCTGAACTGCTGCACTTACACGGTATGGCATGCTATAAGATTGAATTGGCCCCTATTGTTTTCTTCTCAATTATCAATTCAATGTGTGTAGTTATGGTTACGTTAAAGTAGCAGAACTACGAGTCCCCTATTTTATAATAGATTTTAGATCATCATCAGTAATTTCTTTATATATATTTTAAAATTTATTTGTAATTACGCAATTTAGCCAAGAAGGCTGCAAGGTATTTTAGTAATAAAGTATCTATCCTAAGTATCTATCTATCTATCTTGAAGATCCACTCTATATCTCCATGTCGGTTCTTAAAATTGACAGACGTAACTAAAACTGAATGTCATATTCACCCCATAGTGTTACTCACAAACTATAAACCCTTCTCGCGCGGTGACTATTACCAAGAAAGCAAAAAGCTTTCCTTTATACCCGGCTAAACTCGTTTTGAATGACCTGAATGATAGCTGAAAAAAAATATTGTTTTAGCTAACAAAGCTGCCACGCGAGAAAAAGGGATTTTAATACTTGATTTTCGACTAAGGAAAAGAACGGACGGATAAACACTGCCTGCCAAACGGGTTATGAAAAGTTCCACTGCAGTACTAGTACTGTTCTAAAATAAATACATAATTGCAGCATCATTCTGTGACCTTTTATACCCAGCATTACTGCAGACTGTCTTACCTTCTACAACCGCAGGAACTAAGAGACAAAATACTGCCAACAGAAAAGCTTTCATACTTGACTCGCGTTAGAATTACTAACAGAAAACAATACACGCATGTTTTCTTTTATAACACCAGCGTGTACAGACATGTTCAACCGTTCTAGTACAAGTACAGCTTTAGTAAACAAATCAGATGGCGTGTTTGGAACATCTTTATCTTTTCACAAACAAATACGTATAAATTCGGATAGATACAACTCAGCTAACAAAGCAAACACGATTTAGCTCGATTCCTCCCCCCCCCCTTCCTTTTTCTCTTCTTTTTTTCAGGATTTTTATGAAATACTTTTGAAAAACATTTTAGATTTAATATTTCTTCTTTCTCTCGGCAATTCTTTTTCCTTTTTATGATCCCATATCCTCATTTTCTCATCTTTCATTTCTTTCATGCCTCTGATGTCCTTTTTTAGTTGCAAAGAATGTTTCCCCCTCTGTGCAGGCCACAAGTCGTTTCCTGTGAATTATTTCTTTCTTTACCGGTAACGTTTAAGAAAATATCGAGCAGGGATATATCTGATACTAAGAATTGTGTTCCCAAAAGAGTTAAAATGGGAAAATGGTATTAAGCTGAAAAAGACTAATGGTCTATAAAACTCATGGATATTCATTCGCTTAACCATCATATAATTTTTAGCTCTTTTTTCACCTTATAGAGCATATATCAATAACATGAATATGAAGATAATATTTATAAAGCTGGTGTTCATCTGTTAGAACACTTGATGTCACGGGACTTTGAAGAAGGTTCAGCCGTTCATCTGTTAGAACACTTGATGTCACGGGACTTTGAAGAAGGTTCAGTCAAAACCAATTTTATAGGAGAATTCATTGGAGGATGAGGGAAATCCTTGTTGAATTTCGTGAGAAAAACGGTATCGCAAGAGTCGCTTCGGAATCTCATAGTGTCTACAGTATTAATATCATTAGCTAGATTCTATTATAAAGTCCAATAAATTTTGTTGTATTGGATTTGTAAGTTTTTATGTATAAAGATAGTGCACACTAATAATATCGAATCCATATTATCATTATGGAAATAAGAAAATGTTTATAAACTCTAATAGACCTAATCCTTTCAAATCCGAGATGACCGCCTTACAAACTAACTTTGCAAACACATCGAATGACTGAAAGAAATGGAAAGCTTCGAGAAATTAGTTGGGCTCAGCAAAAATTTGAATCAGTTGATATTATGTTATGGATTTTTTAAACAAATAGGTTTGCATTCAGGTTTAAGGGGACTCATTTAGCGAAAAAGTTTCTTATACAGACAGTTGTCGTTGCTGGGGGATTCAGGAAGGTTTTTTAGGAAGGGGTACAGCATCTATGTTCAGGATTCAAGCACCAAAAATAGTTAATAATAGAGCTATAATTGACTGTAAATCGTTCATCTCAGGGGGGTGCACCCCCTGCAACTCTCCCCTAGTTCCGTCCCTGGTTGCTGTTGCTGGCTGAGTTTCGTTTCTAGCCAGCTGAGCGAACTACTAACTGCGCAAAGCATTGTTGGAGAAATCCTCCGGCCCTCACTCTTTGTTTTCAAAATCATTTCTCGCGTGGTTTTTAGACAATTCACAGATGAAATATCACTGTTTAATAGTTTTGGACTTTTTTAGGAGTCAAAATACATCGGATTAAATTTTCAATTGTTCCCAGGTAGAAAAAAGTGTTTGAACATAGGGCTGGCAATGGACTGTGATTGATTAGAAAATTCATTTCCGCTCAGCTGGAGAGCTGTTGCTGCTTTTATTGTTGTTGTTGCTGTTGTTGTTGTTGTTGTTGTTGTTGTTGTTGTTGTTTTTGTTTTTGTTAATAGGAAATAGAATTTAAAAACACTGAATAAATCAAAATATCACACGAATTCATCTTTTATTATTTACTATTATTCGGTAACGATAACAGTTGAGGCAGCTTGCAGTTACAACTGAAGTGAGTATGTTTTGCTTTAGTTTTCCATTCAAATCTGCAATTTCTGCAACAGAAAACGAAGTCATGAAATAAAGTCATCACATCTTTCACTCAATCGTGACCTATTCTTCGTTTGCGAGAAGGTATAGTAGAGTGCAAGTCATATATCCGTGAATAGAAATTGTACAAATTATTGCAAAGTTTTGTATAAGAAATCAATTGAACTAGAATATATAATAAAATCACTTCATTTAATTTGTTTTCTTGTGTCTTTTGTCGTTACAGTGGAACCCCGTTAATCCGGCCACCAAAGGAATAGCCAAAAGTAGCCGTATTAAGCGGGCTGTCAAAAAAAAAAAAAATCAAAAACACGTGTTTTATTGATCAGTACGTAACTATATAACAAATTAAGTGAAATTCTTGCAAAGTGTGTTTCAAAATAATGTTTCTAAAACGTCTGATGATATTGGAGCTCAGCTATAACTCAACTTCAACTTTTTGCGTAAAATTATTAATTACAGTACTGTACTGTAGTTGAAAAGTACAGAGAAAAGTAACGACTACTTTTTAAAATAGTCAGTCACTTTGCTACAAAAAGCTTTCGAATGTTAAGCGAAGAAATAAAAGAATCACAGATTGGAGGCTTACTTACATAAGATCTAAACGGTGTCCGATTTGTCCTGGCTGTAGTACGGGGTTGACAAGTGTGTAAGTTTGTCAACTGGGCCACAAAAAAGTGGCCGTTGGCCGTATTAAGCGGGTAAATTTTACAGAAAATGTATGGGCGTTTCGTCGGGACCTAAAAAACTGGCCGCAATAACGAGGTGGCCGTATTAAGCGGGTGGCCGTAAGGCGGGGTTCCACTGTATTTTCATTTGGTTGCTTAAAATCAAATTCACTTGATTCAACTTGTTTCCTCGCGTGTGTTGTCGTTATTTCATTTTAGTTGTGTTTGATATACGGATTACGGGAAGTCGTTTAAAGTGCCTATGGCACATCTGACAATCTTCTCAGTATCCGGTCAGTATAGATTTTACATGAGGTGAGCTGTTCTATGACCAAAAGAAATTATAGAGTTTGACTGATGCGTCTTGGAGTTAAAGGTTTTTTCCACGCCATATGCTAATGACTGTGACGTCAAAAGAGTCATTCCTGTTTATTTTTTGTTCCTTTTACTTGGAAACACTGTATACTTTGTGAAAACTAGTTAGCAATATTTTTTATAAGAGCCACCGGTAAAACAGAGATACTTTAAAGATTCAATTTATCCGTATCAGTTAAGTTTCGTATATTAAAGGAGGACTCTTTTGACACCACAGTCATTAGCATATGGCATGGAAAAACCTTTATAACTTCAAGACGCATCAGTCAAAGAACAGCTCACCTCATGTAAAATCTATACTGACCGGATACTGAGGATATTGTCAGATGGGTCATGGGCACTTTAATGAAATCACTTGATTCAACTTGTGTCTTAGGTTGTCATTGTCGGTTTACTGAACTTACTAATTTGTGCAAATTTGTACAATGCAAAGTTTTTCAAGGATATATGGTATACACTCTAGCTGTCGTTTAGGGATCTACTCTTTTCATTGGGTTTTTTATTCTCGACTTTTATGTACACTTCGCATAAATACGATATCATTCTTCACACACATGAAAACTAATGTGTACATGCAAAGTGCCCATCAAATTTGATGCAAATGAACAAAGCGAAATCCTTCATGGGTCAGCGTTCATACTTACAGGAACACATTCTACATGTTTTTGGGCACAATCTTTTGATGTTAGGGCTGTAGCTACAAAATCTTAAAAAAGACTTGCAATTGGGATCGTTGTCTTTGCACGCTGAAAAAGAAAACATTCCTTAATAATCAAAATGAAAACAATGGCTACGTATTAGAAATATCGGCAAATATTGCACTGCATAAAAATGGTTTTTTTAAGATTCCATAGAAATTTTAAAGTTTTTTCTCTCTAATATGTTAGTTTTTCTTAGTGTCTTACTTGCATTAATGATTTTCTTTTTAGCACACGTGTACCATATAAAGCACTTGCATTATTCTCTTCATTATTCTTGTTATTTTCTTACTTGTACTCCCGCCACCGTTTCCACCGCTGCCACCATTGCCACCGCTGCCACCATTGCCACCGCTGCCACCATTGCCACTACCTTCGTTATCTACGAAAAGAAATATTTGTGAATTAGAACAGATAGAAAATTAAACGACACTTTAAATTGACACTTTTTAAAATTTGGTACATCAGAATGCAGCCGTAGACTTCGAATGAATATGATACGACACGGCAACATTCGTATTATAGGGCTCCACATTCTAGTCGTTAGGTATTTCACCACGACAGTGACGCTAAATGAGAATGGTGATTCATGCTTCACGTGTAAACAATGGGAAGCCATCCCGGTGCTACTGCTTACCAAACCGTGTACGAGCTTATAGTTTACTATTCATACGAAAACCTCTATTTTACTTTTTAACTTTAGTCTATATCATATCGAGAGGAAAAATTAAGACAAACGGAACTAAAAATATGGACTTAGACTGGGAATCTATCACATTTTGAATAAACCTTTTACCAAATGGCGCCCGAAATTTCAAATAAGTTAATTAAAATTAGAAACTAATACCAGCACTAGAAAGAGCACCTCAACTTTAGTAACCCTGCAAAGATTCATTATGTTAGGTGTTATAGCGGCCGAGAAAACTTAAGTTGAAAATTCGCAAATTAACAGAGAATTGTATGTCTGGGGGTATACGCCATACCCCCAGACATACATTTCTCTGTAAATTTGGCAAATTTCAACTTACGTTTCAGCCGCTATAACACCTGACATAATGAAACTTTGCAGGGTTACTAAAGTTGTGGTGCTCTTTTTGGTGCTGGTTACTCATTCGAATTTGCGGCCGCCATTAAGGTCTAGTTTCTTACCTTTCATGTTTTTCTTGATCCAATCAACGTAACTGCTCACCCTGGCGTACACCGAATAAGCGTTTCCAGGGCAACGACGATCAGTGACCCAAGAGGCTGCACCACGCAACACCCATCTTCCATTCTCCTCGCAGGACAAAGGTCCACCGCTGTCACCATTACAGACGCTAGTTCCAGTCCCCCCTGCGCATACCATCATGTCTTCCTTAACTGATGGTCCGTTGTTAGTTCTGCACTTCTGGTGATCAGCAACGGGGACGAATGTTTGTTTTAGTTTGGGTGATCCAGCGTTGTGAGAGCCAGAATATCGACCCCACCCTAAATAAACACAACAGATAAACGTAAAAAATAGGATGCGATTAAATATCAAGTTGTTAATAGGCAATAACCGATATTGCGAACATTTTGCCAAAAGCTATGAAAAATGCGAGATATATATCATTGCTTGGATTAGTTTTCTCTCTCTCTACTAGTGAACTATTACTTAGTTTAGGAAAGCTTTTTGTCAATTTTCTTAATATTTTTGTCAATTTTCTTCTATTTTACATATTTATATATATCTTTATCATTTAATAATTATTGTAAGGCGCGACGGTCAAACAGTGGAGTTTGGCGCTACATTTTAAATAAAGATGTTGATAATGATGATAGCGATGATGATAGTCAGTCCTGATATTGTTATAAAAATTATCTGAATTGAGTTTTCAGTTCTAATACGCATTACAATTCTTATTCAGCCGAAATAGACCTTACCTGTCATGTAGCACTTTTTACCAGCTGGAAGCCTGTCGCCCTGATTTGGTAGACAAATTGTTCTAACTTTGTTATTCAATATTACAGTCTTTGCCAACTTGAGCAAAGCCACATCATGGAAGACATGGGAATAGTCTTTGTGTAAGATGATCTTGGAGATGTGGTACTCTGTTCCGTCTCCTACCCGTTCATGAGCACCTGTTAACCAACCAAAATATCCAAACCATTTTATCAGGATAATCATTCTGAGTTATTAAATTTCAACGGAGGCCATGTTGGATGATGTT
>JAAAQI020149233.1:0-37500 GCA_011800005.2 Stichodactyla mertensii
CTTGTTTATTGATAATAATGATAATAAAATGACTTTTGTCGGGCATATTGTTTATTTGTGCCCTTGTAGTGCCATTTCTGTCCCTTGCTATGCTCGGGCTGCAAATGACACTATGCGGGTGCAAATAAACAATATGCCCTCCAAAAGTCATTTTATTGTCCTATTCTAACCAACAACAGTCTTTGCTTATTTTGTTTTCCTCATCTCCTCATAAAAGAGGTACTCTAAATCAGATTATATCTGCTTTTCTGCATACCCTAGGCCTTTGTTTACAAAATTTGTCCACATTTCAATCTCATGGGGCTGTGCGATAATCTATTTTTAGTAACCGTGGAAAGTGCTATTCCAAGAGAAACATCTGTAAGCTATTGATGTTCTCAAAGGCACCCAGTACACACATAAGAGAATGGCATAAGTTGTGATTTTGACTAAATACACGAAACCTGAAACAGCTGTGCATTATCACATAATACCTACCTGGTAGTAGGAAAATATGCCAGTAATAATGACGACCAGAGCCAATACTACACCTAGGTATAACTGGAAAGGATTTAAAAATAAAATGGAAGTGAATAACTGAACACAGGAAATGGAAGTACAAGTGATAAACTGTGGGGGAAGAGGGTGGAAATAAGGGGAGAGGCATAAGTTTCTTGAATCTTGCATCAGGAGGCAATAAAACAAACTCATGTACCTTCTTCCTCACTAACAGCCTCGATTTCATTACCACAGCAGTTTCTTTTTTGCTTTATTGTTTAATTGTTTCAGTATCAGATTAGCACATAGCTCAGCCCATGATGGTTCATACAGATATCGAAGCTTTAGCTAGGACTGGACTCACTTCACTATATCTTGGGAAAGAACCATTAAAGAAAAAAAAGGAAATGCACTCCCCTACCCCTGCTAATTAATGATTAGTTGTTCAATTACAAAGCATATTTTCTCCTAGTCATTAATTGTTCATGAGAGTTTGAGAAAGTAATATCTTACATAATCACGAGGAGGTTCCTCATCTATGGTGGCTTCTAACACTGCCTGCGCAATGAAGCACAACAAGGAGCCGATCCAAAGAAGAGTTGCAAAACCTCCAAATAGTTGCTTTGCAAATTTAATCCACTCTGGAGTGGTTGGTGGTGGGCTTAGAGCATTAGGTCCATCTCTCTTTAATCTCATATCTGCCTCTTCTTCAGTTAGACCCTAAAATTTGTAATAAATTTGTTGAACTCCCCCTTTATAAAATTCAATGGAAGACTGACTGGACATAGAATAGTGTCTGAATTTGAGGACAAGATCAAAACATGTTGCCATCTTGCATTGGGTCCTGGGATCAATTCTGGAGACGAGACAGTCTTTCTTTGAATTTCAGAAAGGCAAATATAGCGTAACGTATACAATTAAGAGATATTAGTTTTAAGTTATATTTTTTATCAAGGGTTTCTGCAGTATTTTAGGGGTGGATGGGGTGAATGAAAGTTGGTTCCTTCTATATTTGATTAAAACTGATCAAAACCTAGTCTTAATGGAGACATTTCCACACTTTGAATTATAAGTGTATCGTAAGTGACGTGTAACGTCTATGGAATTTCTCACAGTTGGTATTGAGTCATTCATAATTTGCATAACAACTGGTATTTTTGATTTCACTTTCATATGAGGAAGCTGTGCCTATATTAAGAGAATCTTGGACCAGTCAGTGTTTTTATGGTATGAGAAAATATTCCAAACTTAAGTTGAATTGATATTTTTGTCTAAAAAATCTTTTAAGCCCCTTTGGCTAAATACATCTAAATTATAATGCTAAAAAATAATTCACATAAAGATTACAAAATGAAATATTTACAATCATATCAATCTTGTTAAGATCAACATCATTTCACTCAAAATTTTATTGCCTCAAATGTTAAACCAAAGGAATACAGGTTACAGAAATTGGTGAACAATTTTTTGATTTGCGTGTTCTTTGATATGTCAGTTTTCAGCTTATATCTTCGGTGAACACTCTTTGATGTTGACAATATTATACAATATTTTGTCTATTTCTCTTGCAAGCACTGAACCATTATATGCTTTTTGTATTTGGCAATTTATTTTGTAGTTGGCTTAAAATAAATTATTTTACGAGTCCAATTCTTGTTTTATGAGTGTTGGACATTCATCTTTTGGTCTAATCTGTCCACATTCCATCCCCACTTTGCTCTCACAGTAAAACCAATTTTATTGATAGAGGAAGCTTAAAGAACCTGTAGAAAAACCCTTGTGGCAAGTAAGAGAAAAATGCATCAAATCAAATGGCCTCCAGTGACTGTGCAGTCCACAGGAATTGAACTAGGAATCTGACCCCTTGGAGTTCACAACAGTGAAGACTACCTGTCTATACTACCCTCCAGAAGCTGATTAGATAAAAACATTACATGACAGATATATTTCTATCCTCATTATATTGATAGGAAATACTTCTGAATCTTCTGAATCATGTGTTACAGTGTGCTTAACATGTGATCAAGTAAAAATGTTCCTCACAAAATATGAATTTATTTTTTGTAGAGTCAGACAAACAAGGAAGAGCATTGCATTTGGAATGCTTTTACCGTCTGGCCAGCATCTTATCACAGAGTATGTGGGAGAAGACTTAATAAATTATCAGATTCCCTTAAACCAAAACGCATTTGATTTACTAAATTGTGACTCTCTTAAAAATTTTTTTTTACCACATTGCAAGCTTTGTACAAATAATAAACTACGAGTGAAATTATTCATAACATCACCCTCATTTGAAGAGATTCTCCATTCTAAATATTAGTAGTTTTCTCTGTAAAGAGTCAAACTCTTCAACACTGAATAAATATGGCTCCTCTACTTGGCAAATATGTATACTTTAATGATCACAGTGTCAGAATTCACAATTCCTCTAACACTAGTACAAAGGTAGGGTTAGGGGGTAATGTCTCATTAGTAGAAAGGGTAAAAACAATGCACAATACTTCAAAACCAGGTACACAGACACTACAATACAATTTTTCTCATTAAAATTACATTTTTAGGTCTCTAGAAATGGGAGACTTATTCACACTTGTGAACTTAGAAAATTGTGAACAGAAATGATGTAGTTATAGCAACCTGAAATTACATCTTGTTAGAATGAGTACTAAACTGATGTGACCACTGACAGTAAGGCTTTGCAATAATGGCGTATATTTGATGGTGTGCCAATTGACAAGTTCCATGTAGATATCAACTGGGTAAATTATTGATGACCCATAGATGTAATTGTCCTGAGAGGTAGGCTATATGTATTCAAAATGTGAATGAAAAATGCCATCAAAAAAGAAATTAATGAAATCTGGAAGGAAAATTGGGTTTTTGACCATGCATATATCTAATAAAAAGAGGCATAGGTATATAGCATTTTGAGGGTTTTTAACTGCTTTTAGAAAACCCACTAAACAGTTCATTGTCAGTCCTCTTGCTTCATTTGAGAGCTCTAACAGCATGTCATATTTTCAAAATGCCAGTTATTTATAATGCTTAGATATTTAATCAGAAAGTCAGAACGAAGCAATGCCTACTAATTCCACGCTGCATGGAGTTAGAAGCAAGAACAAGTTCTGCTTCTAGTAACATCTCGCCCCTCGACACTAAATATACAACTTTAAAGTTTACGAAACCCCGACAAAGCTGCCGGTAAATTAAAGCGTAGCAAATTCAAAAATTATCCTGCTAAAGAGAGCATATTTTGTCGTGACCGATGTTGACATAAGAAAATCGATAAAAAGGATTTCAATAAGTCTTTGCATCCGTCACTCACAACAATATTGACCTCAAAACAAGAGTTTGATAAATAAATACATCGTTTCGTATATCGTACAAGTCTTGTTCAGTTCTTCAAGTTACCGAATATGATTATGTTAAAAGAAATTTTCAATGTTTCGCATGAGGGCCCCTTGAAGAGATGATAGCGGAGTTTTAATGCTCTTGGGTATTATAATAACCAAGCCGTAAACTATACGACTCAAAAATAAGGTTATTTTGAAATAAGGTAATAAAAGAAGTACTGAAGATGAGATCTTGGCACCTGCAATATGATATAGGTTCGCCAAAATGACGATGGTTTACTGAAGATCAAGGGGTTTACGATTCCAGAATCCGAGCGTTAACTCAATATTTAGTACAATAAATTTATACGGTAAAGTTAGCAGAACGAAAGGCTTCGAAATCTTCGCTTTACATTTTAAAAATCACAGAGATAACATACTGATAGTTTATGCTACAGAACCTAAAGTAAAACTTCGCATTACTATTTAATAACGAAATCAAAGAAGCTAGCATTTGCATAGTACGATTGGTGCTAAAAGCAAAAATAGCTAAATTCATTTGGAATTACTTCATGCACCCGCGTATCTGAGCACATCAGACACTCGAAGATTACTATTTCCTCGCTAAAACAACTTCTGTTCATTCACAGGACACTCTTCGACTTAAATGCAAACTTCTAGGGATACAAACTGGGGTTCTAGGGTTGACTGCACAAACACAGCCTAGCTTACCGTTTCCAAATTAGTTTGTAGCCGGGACAATAATTCTTCTTGTGTAATCTTATGCCAATCCTGCGACACAAAAAGAAAGCTTGTCAGCTCCTAGAAATCTTTGTACGCCATAATTTGATGAATACCGATTCTTACCACTTCCAGTTCCTGTTTCAACTCGTCGAGGTCCGGCTTCTTTTGCTTTTTGCCTTTCTTTTTAGGCTTTTTAGCGTCGCCATCTTTGCTTTTCGACGGATCGCCTTCATCACCTCCAGTCAGAGGAGTCGTAGCCACTCGATAGCTGTCGCTTCGTCCATACTAAGCAGCAAAAAACAAAGATGAAGTTTAAATCTTGGCTGGAGTGAAATTTTGGGGGATAAAAGTCCTTCTTACCTCCTCATCTGGAGGCGATAATTCTGTAGAGTCCGCCATTTCACACACAGAAGCCGGTCCGACAAGGGGAGTAACACACGTGGAGCGTGAATACAAACCTGTCAATCATTCATGAATCACGTGCTCTTACAACTGGAAAACCACTAGCCTCGGCTTCAAGTCCCTAGGGACGGGAGGGTAGGGAGCCATGGATTTTTTCACTTTTCTTTTACGATTCATTCGAAATCTTAAATTTCTTTTTATTTCGATTTATAAGGCATGGAAATTATAAAAAAATGATTGTACAAACCTTAACATTATGTACTTTTTTTGCTTATTTATTAAGCCTTTTAACTAGAAGTGGAAAAAATATCTTGTAATGAAATCGAAATATAAACCTTTATTTTCTAAGATATATCAAATGCCAAAACTTCTGATATTACTGCACGGCTAGGGAATACCTAGAATGCTCAATTGGGGTGGAATCCTAGCCCCCTCTAGAAGGTAGACCGGAAGTTCCTCCCCTTTGCAGACCATCTCTCTTTACAGTACAATATGGTTCCCATTGAATAGAGCCAAATTTGTTTTTACAAGCGTACAACGGGAGCTCAGCCACGCCGTCAGTACAAACATTAAACCGCAGGGGTTGATCTCAGAGGGCAAATCAGTGCGCACGCGACTATCTGTGCCATTGCCGGATAGCCGGCCTGAGAGGTAAGGGAGGGAAGAGGAGAGTATGGGGAACGCCTCACGCAGACTAAGATCAGAATTACATTATAGACTTACCCCATCAGGGTCACCGTCAACGTCGTACTTATCCTGAAGATAAAGTCCAGCTAGCTCATCCTTGCTGCTCATCTAGACAAGAGAGGGTTATATTTCCATGGCTGTTAATCCAAAAGTATTCTCCCTGTTCCCTTAGCTATTGGCTACTTTGCGTTACCACTTTAGCAGTAGGCAGCTAGTATATACCAGAACAGTAGCTGTAGTTAAAGTCCTACATGCCATGACACGTTCCGAGCGCTTGAACCGCGCGCCTACGAGGTATACGAACGCGAGACTGAATGAGCTCCGGCCAGCGCAGGGAATACTTGAACGAGAAGGAGAAAAAAGTGTAAAAAAACTTTGTCTTATTAGGCTAGTGATTTCGTACCAAGCGAGAGGTCAGAGTCGATCGTAAGAAATAGACAGGCTGAGAAGGGAAGGAGGTACCGAGTTCAGGGACGCATTAAAGTTTTTAAACTCACGCCACAAATATCATGCTGACAAATATATAGAGCCTTTGCATGAATTTTATATTAGTCGCATTTTCAAAATGAAGTACGAACGATACTGGTCAGCGTTACACATCAGTATCAGCAATATCAACAATCTTGTAATCTTCCTGATGCAAGCTCTGACATTACATTGAACTCCACTGATCTTACAGTAATTCCATTGCAAAAGAATTATAAGCAAAAGAATTTCGCAACCCAAAAAGCGACAATGAATTCTTAATTATGAGTGTAATTCGATCGCTTTGCATTGAATCGTTAATTTAATTTGAGGTAAAAACTTTACCATAGGTAGGTTTTGTTCGTTTGATTTTGTATATTCTTCCGTTTCAGCAACGAAAAGAAAAACGCAGCAAGCTAAAGGACTCCTACCAACTTTGATGGCGTAGATATGATTTCGGACATTAGGAAGAAATTTTCGAACCTAAAATGGAACAACTCTCGAGACTAACTATTTTAGGAACATTCGTTTTTGTTGCACTTGTAAACTAGAGACAAAGACACGTGGATTTTAAGTTAGCAAAGGATAATCCATTTTCCTTGTTCTTGTATCGCTTTTATCCATTATAAGTACACATGTACATGCTTAAAACAGCTTTCAAATTCAACTCAGTGAAACTTTGTATGCAATGAATTTGTTCGCGCGCTTTTAAAATTTTGTTTTCGATAAACCAATCGAGTAAAAGATTATGAATTCATCAAATCCTTGGAATGGAAAGGGTACACAATACACAATTTCAAGTGATAAAAAACGGGCTGGTGACTAACTTTATCGGTCTTTCGCAAGGCTTTGACGTTTAAAATAGATCTTCTACTCCTTCAAATATTTCAGCATTAGGATTTGATGAAGATGATCGAAACAATCGAGCGATGATTATCCAGCGCTACCAAAAACAGCGTATATACAATGTCTTAACACTAACTGAAATCTTTTACCACAGCCATTAATAACTTACCTTCAGTTAACTGCAGTTATCGTTTAGTTGATTACGATATATCACGGGCGTTACAGTACCAAATTTGACCAAACTAACAACCTTAGTGACCACGAACGGGATTCGGACGTCGCTACCACCGGTGCGTAGTCACGAACTCTCCTCAACGAGATTGATCTGACAGTTTACGATGTTGAAAAGCATTGGATAGTCTAACAATGGCTTGTACGATTCAACTAGTTTTATCCAATGGATGGGCAGTTGGACATCTTAAATAAACAGCTGCTTTAAGTGATCCTTATTATTCTTGAACCCAGAAAAATCATTATTCATGCAGGCGGAGGCGGCGTAATTTATCTAAAGCTAGGAATCGAGGATAATTCTACTTTATTAATTGATTCT
Source organism: Stichodactyla mertensii (assembly GCA_011800005.2). Lineage (NCBI taxonomy): Eukaryota > Metazoa > Cnidaria > Anthozoa > Actiniaria > Stichodactylidae > Stichodactyla > Stichodactyla mertensii. The sequence continues at coordinate 7,507 of JAAAQI020149233.1, forward strand.
CCCTCCCTCTGAATTCAAACAGTGAACAGTTCGAGTTCTGGATTGATTGACCAGTTCAATTTCAAGTAGTGATATCGTTCGTGGACCGCCTTTTGGAAGTACAATAATAACTTTAAGATAAATTGCAATTCTTATTTCTGTCTTTTTGGGTTTTTATACTCTTGAAAGCCAAGGCTTAGAGCAAATAATTTCTGGTCCTTTAACTGTCCCATCCATTTTTCATGTTTTCTTTCATGCATTTTGTCCACATTAGTGTCTTACATTGTTGAATATAAATACAATTAATTATAAGTCGAAAATATCATTCTTCTTTTCCTTTTTTCCTTATTTTTTCATCTTTTCCTACAAAACTGATAATTGGGAAAAACTCGGCTACAGCGGACTCAGTATTTTCCATCTTGCCACAGGAAGCCCAAGTCGACAACTCTGTAGGAATCTCCTTGTAAATAATATTTCTTTCGATTCAATCCGATTTTTTTGAGCCCTTCATTCAGGTTGTCTAGCAGATCTTCTTTTTCTATGATTATGCTAATTCATAGGAAATTATAAATTATTTAAGTTTCTTATAATACTTGGGGGGAGGGGTGGTAGAGTGAAAGTCAGACCCCTGGTCCCATGTCCTCGGTTTTTTCATTCACGCAAAAACTATGCGTACTTTCTAAGTTAACATGCCAAACTTTAGCTGACCTTTTCAATTCAAAACAAAGATATCTCACATTGACTGACCTTTGGTAAGCCTATAAATAGCGAGACTAAAGTCAAACTGGTTCATTTGACGCTGTTTCGCGGAGGAAAACAGATATTTCTGTTCTAAAATATTAAATCAAATATTCAAGATGGAGGCTGGAGAAGTGAGGTTCACCAACGTAGATTTTGCAGTCTTTGCTCTTATGTTATTCATCTCTGTGGTGATTGGAGTTTACTATGCCTTCACTGGAGGAAAACAGAAGACAACTGCGGAGTTTTTGCTAGCAAATCGCAAGATGATGGCGATTCCTGTAGCTTTGTCCCTCTTAGCTTCTTTCATGTCGGCCATTACAATCCTCGGTGTCCCGGCAGAGATTTATACCTTTGGGACCCAATATTGGATGATTATTGCATCTTATATTATTCTTTTTCCTGTCGTTGCTCTGGTTTTTGTACCTGTTTTTCGAGCTGTGGAAATAACTAGCTCCTATGAGGTAAGTTTGTAAACTTGCCTCCACGTGTTTTTTTATTCAAATTTGCAGGTACTTTCTTTCTGTTTTACTGTTTTACTGTTTTACTGTTTTATTCATTTGTTCATCAAAATTTTGAACTAATTAGTTCTAATTTTAAGAGGTAAATCTGGTGGAGCTCTTATTGACATAAGCTAAGAGAGAGGGGAAAATCTGTTGACAAGGTCGACAAAAGAAGAGATGACAATGTCATTAGAAAGCACGTGCCGGGTTGAACCTTTCATGAATTTCAAAATATTGATAACATTTGTTGTATAAAAATCTCATAGTGTACTGTACACTGAGATGATGTTAAGCACAGAGGGGGAAAAAACACTGGTAAATAAAATAAAATAAAATAAAATAATTGAAATAAAATGAAATGAAAAATAAAAAGCATACATAAATTTCAAAAAATATAAATAGGTTTAACATTTTCCCATTCTTATAAAATAACATAAATGGTTTTTAATTCAATTCCCAATTAATGTTGGTGTGAAAAACACTGACATGAATTTTAAAAACACTTGATGTGTATTTGGCAAAACACACATCTTGGATGCAGAAACTATTCTTGTGTTTTAAGAAACTCGTGTATGATTGAGTTTGTGGAAAGCCATTCATGTTTTTATTTATTCCCATAAATTGGATTTATCGGCAAGATTTACCTTTCTTGTTTGTTAAGCAACCCATGTATGTGTTTTTATTATCACCCATTCAATGAATTTGTTTTTCCCAGTAGTGTATTTCTTACAAAAACCACAGTTGGGATTAGTTCTGATTTTACATGAATGGTTCTTGAATAAGAAACATAGTTTTACCACTCTTTTTCCCATGAATGTTTTATAATAATTTTTTCTGGTGACATAAAATTTATATCATTAGTTACATTTAAAATTTTGAGAGGGCCAATAAATTACATATAATTACATAATAATACTACAACTGACATACTGGAATTTATGTCTTCCAAACTGCATCTGGATCAAGGCAGTTCTTTCCCATACAGACTGACCCATCGCTGTTCACAGTATTTTTTGAAGATAAGCAAAGATAGTTCAGTCTAGTAATGACTGGGTTTACTTGCTGCTGATCAGCATGAATTATGTCTCTAAAAACTATAAACAATTACATAGTTACTATCTTCTATCTGGGAGGCCAATATTGAAAAACTCGGCATGTGGTGTGGAATGTTTGAAGAAAACTAGTAGACTACTGCTACATGTTAGTTGAAAGACTAGGTGCTGTGCTTCTTTCATTATGGATCTAATGAAAATGGACCTTTTTCAAACTTGCTGATACTGCTGTGTTTCTTGATTAACAGACTCATTTCTACAGGGTTAGCCTCATTTCAGTGTCAAAATATGCATAAATAACAAAGATAGATCAAAGAATGCACAACTTGAACAATATAAACACCTTGAAATTCCATAGACCTTCACTGAAATGTGTGAATATTCTACCCAAAAATGAGGCTAACACTGTATAATGGAGAACTTGAAACTGAAGTATTGTGCAACACTATGAAATAAGTTCCAGAACTTCCCTCAAGTGGGGGGAGGGGGTGGAGTACATGTTACATCAGAATTTCTAGCATGTCACAGGAAGGATTGTTTTTTTCTATTTGTCATGGGACTTCCTAAGGTCCTAAGGTTAGGATGCTCTAACATCAACAATAACAACAGCAGCATCAAAGATGTTATCTGAAAGTAGATTATAAACCATATACCAGTATCACTATTACTGGATTTCATGTGACGTCATAGCGGCCATGTTGACGGACTTTAAAAAAGATTTTTAAGGAATTCTCCTGTTGTATCAACCAACATGGCAGCTGTGTCTTTTGTTATTTTAATCTTAAGGGAATGATTACAAACCACCTATTGATTTTGGACTTGTATATTTTTTATAGTACTTGGAAAAACGATTCTCACTTGGTGTGCGATCAGTTGCAAGTATCCTTTTCATCATCCAAACGGTAAAGCAACTATTCAATTGAATAAAAATCTCATCCGGGACAGTAATTGTGTGGTAACAGAAACCACATTATCACAAAAGATTTAGGGCTGAATAAAATCAGGAAACTGAATTTTGGTATTGAAATACTACTAAAATTATGCTCTAAAAACTATTATAATCTCTACTACAAAGATCTAGCTGACTTGGAATTCTGTGAAATTCTCATGGCAGTTTTGTATTTCTCTTTTTAGTGTCTGTACATGGCTATAGTAACCTATGGTCCATCATTGGCTATGGAAGCAGGTGTGGTGTTGATCTATGCTTTTTTTCCACAAATACAGTTTCAGAATTAAGTCAATACATGCCTGTTACATAATATATAAAGTATGAGCTGGAGACCTTTATGGGCATTTAAAATGGCGAGCTGTAGGCGAGCCATTTTATGCCCATAAAGGTCGATCGTGAATACTTTATATCACTTATGAAATGTCTAGGACTATATTTTCATGTTGTACTGATTTTTAACATGAATTAAGTAATTTTGGCCGAGAAAATCCAAGTTAAAGTGGAATGCAATTGAGGACGATTCTTTATCCGATTTAAAGACTCCGACACGGTTATGATTTTCTATTGTGTTTTGCTTATTAATTATTTATGAATTTTCTAATGTATGCATACTGTAACTGTAGGGGCCTGCTTTTACTCTACCCACAACTTTATACTCTACACAATGCAGTTACATCACATGGAGATATAAACAGAGTGAGGGAAATCAGAGAACCTGGAGAAGAACTCTTTGGGAAGGGGGAGAATAGCATATTAAAGAAACTTCACTAGTGATTCTGTTTTCTAACTTTTAATCCATTTTCTATTTTTCAGTGACAGGATTCCCTGTTTGGATTTCAATCTTAGCTATTGGTGTTGTGTGTACAATTTATACCAGCATTGTAAGTAAACAGTTTATTGATTATCTTGGTTAATTTATATAAAAGAAAAATAGCTTACAGTATATACATATGATGCTCTTATTTAGATACTCCACTTTCAAGTTCTCTGTTGCTCAGGGTTAGCCTCGTTTTTGTGTAGAATATTCACATGCTTCTTGAATGTCTGGAATTTTAAAGTGTTTGTATTGTTGAAGTTGTGCATTTTTTGCTTTACTGTTGGTATTTGTGAATATTTTGACACTGACATGAGGCTAACCCTGAGTAAATGAGTCTATAATCCAGAACACACAGTATTTTTTGGGGACTCAAAAAGGGTCTATTATTTCTACGTTTTGTAAAATCTTATAATCATGTCCGTAAAATGTGAAGAAAATGATTTGGAAAAATACATCGTTTGGAGTTTTTGATAAACTCACATGAAACAGTCTACATTTTGTACAGTCTACATCATATGTAATGCATGTTTATAACATAAATTGGTGTCTTTGATATTCATCCACAGTGGGTTTTAATCTTTTAGTCATGTTTATTCCCAAGAGAATGAAAACCTTTGTTCATGCCCAGCCAGGTGGACTCATTCTGAAATGTTTGAATGTAAGGCCATGCAGGGGAAACGTATTATTTCAACCAACAATGGCCACTGTGAGATTAAGGCCCATGTATATTACCTTTTCATTGCATTTGTTTCAAAATCTTAAATTTACTGTATCATTTTGAGTCATTTAATATACATATTTTTGACTTTTCTCAGGGTGGAATGAAGGCAGTGATTTGGAATGATGTAATCCAAGTTCTGGTAATGTTGGGAGGACTGATTGCTATTGTTGTTGTTGGGAGTCAAAGAGTCGGAGGGTTTACAAGAGTATGGGACATTTTAGACAAAGGACAGCGGCTTAAGTTTATTAAGTAAGTACACTATAATGAAATACTTGCCTTCTCACAACTCAGAAAACAATGCTATATAATAATAAAAATATAATAAATTTATTTAAGTGCCAAGTTGTTCTAGTGCTTTCACACTAATTTGGGGCACTATGACTCACACACACTACCACTACATTAACTGTTTTAAGCATACAACTCTCAGCTCACATGTTGATTTTTATGGAGGGAGGAAAACCAGAGAACTGAAAGAAAAACCCCTTGGGGCAAGGGAGAGAACAACACATCTAACAAACTCTACTCACATGTGGCATCTGCCACATGTGGCATACGCCACCCATGTCCAAAATACAGATCTCTGTTGTATGTACCACACCTCACTGCTGTGGTTGTCAGTTTGATTGCTGGATCATCGATTTCTCAATTTTTTCTCTTTCAAGTTTCAATCCAGATCCAACTGAAAGGTTATCTATTTGGAGTCTTACTATTGGTGGAGCAATTGGTCTATTTCCTCTGTGGGCTGTCAATCAAACAGCAGTACAAAGGTTCTTAGCTGCAAAGTCAGACAAAGATGCAAGAAGGTGAGATTGTGGTTCTGAAATCAAAATTTTAAGAAGAAAGAATGCTTTTCCCAAGAACAACTGTTTTTATTTTGGAGGGGGGATAATTTATTAGATGATGAGGGGAGGGGTGTCAAAATAAATAAATAAATGATAAATATACAGATTTGGCAGTGGCATTTCCATTGAGTGGCTCTTCATCCACTGAAACATCCAATGTGAATTTTAGAATGTTGATTTTTAGGGAGGAAAACCGGAGAACCCGGAGAAAAACCCTCAAAGCACAGGAGAGAACTAACAAACAACTCTACTCACATGTGATAGTGAGTCCGAGTGTTGAACCTGAGACCACAGCGGTGAGAGGCAGGTGCTCTCACCGCTACACCACCCATGATTCACTGAAAAACATATCATATGCTATGTCTATATTTATCACTCAACCTTGTAGTGAACAGTGCGCAAATAGGTCTCCCTACAAGGCTCACCAAAACTTGATTAACCCACCTCCTCAAAATCCCCCCCTCTCCCAAATAGCATATAAACACCCCATTGAATAATTTTGCCAACTCCCCTCCATAAAAAAGATGAAACTTTCCTCATAGGGAGAGAGATCTTAATTTCAGAACTTGACTTAATGCTTACATCTTGGTAATCAATAGCTTTAAAATAAACTGTGTTGCTCTCAACTTTGTCCCCAAATGTTTTACAATGTATTCTCAAACTTATAAATAATTAATGAGGAGAAAACAAAGTAAATCACAACTGTGATGATGGTTTAGATATGTGAAATTAATTAGCGTAAAATTTGACCAACTTTTGCTGTGTTTGATTTTCTCCTAGAACTATTCATGAGCTATTAGGTAAAGGTTTAGCATTGCAGATATTGTGAGAAATTTGATTCATTTGTTCAGGTCTGTGTGGCTCAATGCTCCTTTAAGCATCTTTGCTGTGTCTCTGTGTGCTTTGTGTGGGTGCGTCATCTATGCTTTTTATCATGACTGTGACCCTAAATCACAGAAGTTCATAACAAGTGGAGATCAGGTAAGAACTACTGCATAATATAACCAAAATGCAACAATGTGCAATGGTCCTGTATCGCATTCCAATTCTTGTACAGGTTTAGCCTATTAATAATTACCAATGGCAATGCGAAGAATGTACAACTTGAACAATACAACCACTTTTAAATTGCATGAACTTTCACTAGAAGTATGTATGAATAACTCACTTCTAATTGAGGCTAACCCTGTACAAATGAGTCTGTAGTCATTACAAACACCAGTTTTATGGAATGTGAAAACTATTCATGGTTCCGAAACTCCATAGTTACTGTTGCTACGTCCCACAAGCCAAACGAAGTCTGCTAGAAAACTACACACCTGAGATTCTGATCACAAACGGATTTGTACATTTTGTTGGGATTTTTAACATATAGATATAGGAGAATCAAATTAGAGTAATGTATGAAACCTTTGTGAGAACAGGCAGTTTATGATCCACCTGGCTTTGACGTGTGGATCCACGACAATTTGATGACTTGCTTACTGTGAGAAATGTTCTTTTAATTATTATTATTAATTGTAGATTTTGCCCTATTTTGTGATGCATGTTTTGGGAGATATTCCAGGAATTGCTGGTCTTTTCTTGGCTTGTTTGTTCAGTGGGACACTGAGGTAAGTATTTTTTAAATATATTCATAAATAGAAATAGTTTATCTCTATGGTGAAGGAAAAACAAGAATAGGCGAAAATAAATTTTGGGTATCGTGTGCTTCTCATCAATCTTGTGCACAAGGACTTCTGATTGCAATAGAGCGGATTTCGTATGACTGTGAAAAGGTCGCGGCACGAACACGGCGCGGACACGGTCAAGGCGCGGCAAGGAACTTCAAAATTCTAGAAAACATCACGGTCGCGGCAAGGCACGCTTACGGCATGGACCGTGCCGTGACTTTTTCAGTCATACGAAATCTGCTCTATCATATTAAAACTGTTAGTTTCTCACATAAAATTAGCATGGTGATGGTTTTTTGAAGCGTTACACTCCATTCACTTTGGTGTTCATAGCATGAAATACATCAGAGGGAGACTTGCGGACATTGCGCGTTGATGCACACAACGAACTTTAAAGATAATGTAACGTATCCTAATTAGCATATTCACGCACATTGTTTACCAGTGCGCACCAGATTGAAACTAAGTTGCGTAAAAGTATAATGTCCTGCGCACATTCCGCATTGGTGCGCACACTGGTTAGGCCAATGTGCATGGCTAGTACAGCATTTGGTGTGATAAGTATTGTTGGTTATAGGGTACGTCTGCGAAAAGACTGATTGTAAATTTTTGCTCAGTAATTGTATTAACATAAATTAGGACGCAAAGTTTTCATTCGGTCGAACAGTCAAACCACAGATGTTCAGATTGACGCACGTTTGCTTTTCAGGTTACACGCAAACGTTTCACGCAGCTGCACGAACGCTAGGAGACTATAACGTAATCCGCGCGCATTTTATTTGCGCAAAAGCTTCCCGAAAAAGCAGAAGAAAAACAACAATACGTGTAAGTTCGGCTCTTTGATTTAAAAGTATTCATACCTTTCTTGACGTGTAAAAGGCCGTATTCTTAAGTCGTACACAGCTTCAAAAGGAGCGAAAAGATACGTGTGTGGCCTCAGCGTCGATATATGATCTAGTTTTAAGTGCCTACTTCGTTAACACTTCTGTTCGTGTAAAACAAGAAATAACAAACCTTGGAAGTTTTAAGTAAGAACTTACTTAACATAAGATATATCTCAGAACTTGAGGTGCTTGGGTTTAGAGGAATTATTTGATAACCAAGTTGCACGGTTTCGATAGCTAATGAGTATCTTTTACGATAATTCTTCAAGACTTGTCAATCCAAATTAACAGCGAATGTGGTATATTTTAAGAAATACATAGGTTGCAAGATTAAAAACCTCTTCTTGACATTCTTACAAACTTGTATTGGAGCGCTTGTTAAGCACAATTTCTATCTTACAAGAGTTCTTACATCAAACTACTATTGTAAATACTCGAGCGTAGACGAAAAATTTCCTTAACTCCTAAATTCTTTATAAATGGAAGCTTATTTTTATTTCTATTTCATAAAACGTGCAGAGACATCCGACACCCACTCTGTACTGTAAATAGACTCTGACACGGAAGTTATTCAGATAAAACCGTTTTTTGTGTGTATTTGTATCGGATTCAGTAGTTCATTCGATATCTGGCGTGCCTTCATCGTGATTCCAGTTCTTTTTGTTATATCTAATTCACAAGCTCTTGAGATTAAACAAACATTAGTAAGCGCACGGCTATCTCGGAACTCGGAACTTTAGTCAAGTTGGAAGCTCTATGTAGCTTTATGGGATATTTCCCTTGAAATCGCTGGTTTAGTGACTCGTTTCGTAGTTATTGATCCCTTCCAGTTTTCGTTTACACGGGATTTCATCGTCGTCCTTGACCTTCGTCGATTTTTCTTCTGTCGGTTTTTATATACTTCTTTTCTTTTATGAATTCGCTGTCCAGTGATATTATTTTTTTGCCCTGGTTAGGCAGGGCTTGGTGGTGATTCAATGAATTTTTCAATTTCTTTAACATTTATCGCCAGAGCCATGCCGTTTGTAGACAAAATTGTGTAAAATTGCAGGGTTATGTTATAAAATTCCTGGTTACATTTGAAGCACTATGAACTAGGTAGAGAAATAAAATAAATAACAAGTTTAAAGAACCCGAACAAGAATACCATCTAACCTGAAGAATCAGAAAAAGCTCAAAAATAATTTTTTTTGTTTGGAAAGAAAAAAATAAAAAAAAAAGAAAGAAAGAAAGAGAAAAAATCCGTATTTGACAAGAGAAATCATGTCCGAATTATGAAGATATTTCTAGCTGGATTTGATGAAGATATCTCGGCTTCCTTTGTGAAACGGTTGACCCTCGAAAATTTCATTTTCTGTTGATGGATTTTAATGGCTGGATTTCGAAGGATTTACTTTATGATCTCGTGTAGGTATGAGACAATAAATCCCTTGTTAGCTTCCTTCAACAGGAACTTGTAACTAAAGATGTATTTTCAGTTAATAAGATGCTTAGAACTTGTCTTCGCTAGGTGCCTTTTATTGAGTCATCGCCTCCAAATCCAGTAATCAATGACAACACTTCGTAATAAGTAAAGTGAGACTTAAGACTAACTTTATCATTAAATTTTGTCTTATTAGAGCCGTAAAATTGAAGCACTAACTGAAAAACAACTTCATTACTGTTGTTCAATGTTTAGTTTTATTATATATTGAAACTGGTATTTGGTGTTGGCAATTTGTCAAGCGTAAGGTTCCCAGACGCTACCGTTTGATCTCAATACGGACGTTTTATGTTCAAAATATCGGATCATTTTATCAAACAGACGAAACAATAGTCAATTTTTCACTTTTCTGACACGGTGCACTTAAAGGGAAGCCTAGAAAGCCGCTTGAATCAAACAAGCTTCGATAGTTTAAATTTTTCTAGTTATAAACCCACACTACCAAGGCCTCAAGCCTGCAGTTAAGAAAGAGTGGAGATAAGACACAACTAATCTACAATGAAAACGATAATTGTATTTTCGAGTTCTCTTCCTTTCGAATTAATGACTTAAATGAGTTTTTCTAAAGCGCTTTGGTAGTGTATATAAATATATATTTTGTCATTTCCACGCCGTATATTAAGAATAAAAAATGATAAGCCTCTTTTTCCCGCCACTTTTGAGATTGACGCGCGCGGGGAACCAATGACATCATATTTTTTCCCGCCATCTGTCGCGCGCACGATATGATTAATCTCTTGGACCTCTATAGATAGTATTATATTAGTCTTATTTTTCTATAATATCAGTACAACATATTTTTTGTGATACTGGCAGTAGTTTCAGAGTTATTTCCTCGTATCTAAACTGTCAACGAATTCATTTACAATGTCAATATCCCAGATTTTGAACCTCTATTTAAAAAATCTAGTCTAGCAGGATTATAAAATAAAGCTTCTTAATGATATTTGATATCCAAAAATATCGCGGCAAAGGCTTCTAATGGTAATTCTTTCAAAGGAAAAAATTAAAGACGCCTAGTCGTAAAAGAATGAAGACAAACTAGCTAGAAGTAGAGGCTTCGCTTATAAATTCATTCATGATTTTTCTTTTTTCTTCTTTTGTGCCGTCTCGTAATTATATATATTCTAAGTGTTATTTATGGTACTGGGAATTACCCGTCTAACGTCTATATTGTCGCCATCAGTACAGATTTCTTGTTAATGTTTTAGATATTACAGCAATATAGCAAGTGGTGTAAAGGAGGGGCCAGGGCGAATTTATCACAATGAAGCATATGTTTTAAGGTTTAGATTGACCTAAAAAAAAAAAAAGAAAAAAAAAGAAAAAGAAAAAAATAAACCACGGGAAACCAGTATAATATTATCTAATAATTATCGAGTTTCTTCCCTTTTTCTATGAAGATAAGACACTGAATGACGTGGTACCCGGCTATCACTCTTGTCAGTCAGAATGTTTGGTGAACGCCCTCTTTTACTGATCGTTCAACCAAGTAAAATAAATAATTTATATAAATACGACTGCTGTCACCAGATTTGCTCGTCTCGATTGCATTTGTGTGCAGCTGAAAACCCTTTGATATATTGGATTTGGAAGTTATTGAGGTCTTTCAAAAGAACATCGATAGACTGTCAGAATCGACTGAATCGTAAAGATAACTACAATATAGAAGCTAGACTGAAACTGTATTATCCATTTGGACCGTTGAGACTAGTTGTGTGATTTGGTGAAGTACTTCAATTAGACCGAACACGCAACTTACACTGCCTATTGCGCATGCTCGACATGTCACGTGATCAGAATTCAACGAGTCCCTGATGATTCCAAGTATTTGTTTTTAAATTCTTTCCTTCTCAAATTCGAAAGTACAGTTATAAAATATTAATAGATGACCAGTTTCGCAATCCCTCGTACCTATTGCGCATCTCACGTGATTTAGCGAGCAGCGATTCAGCGAGTTTTACTGATTATATGTAGTTCATTGTTCCTTTTTTTTGTGCGTTTTCTTAAATTCATTTGATATATTGCAGTGTATTTCGCATAACTTTTGACGAATTGGTTTCGAAGTTCGTTAGAAAATTCCGAAGTTCAAGTCGTACTTTGGAAGTTCACAACGAACTTCGTTGGCGAATTTCGAACTAACTTTCCGCGCAAGTTTGGTAATTCGTTAAAATCAACTTCAAGGTTTACACTGATCGAACTGCTCCACAAAGCAGCGCAGACTAAGGATGGCTTCAAGGAGAAAAGCAAGTGCAAGTTGCAAAGAGACTGAATATCTAACGAATTACTGAGTTTCCGTGTGAAGTAGTTTCGAAGTTCGTTGAGAACTTTCAAAGTACGGCTTGAACTTCCAAACGAACTTCGGAATCCACTTGTCATAACGATTATGTGAAATACAACGATAACTCGAATCCTGAGTAATTTGGATAACTTTGACAAAATGCAGTCATAAAGGAATAAAGCTCGTCAAGAACTCCAAAGGAAACCTCGCGGTTTTGAAGCGCTTTCAAAAGAGTTAACCGCAACATAAATTAAAAGTTTTTATCCTGATTTCAATCAGCGTTTAGAAAGAAACATTGTTATTCAATCGTCGAATCGGTTCGAATCAAGGAATTTTCATTTCAATTGAGTACACTTTCATTTCGTTCTCACTATCAGTGTCATTTCCCTTTTTTTAAACTATTTTCGAGTTCGTTTTTATAGTGACATCTACTTTACCCAGAAGATGAATGAGTTTTTCAAGTTTGCATCCGCTTTTCTGTTTCCTCATCAGCGCCGGAGAGAGAGTTTTCATCATTTTACTTCACGATATCGGCTTTTATTCGGCGTTTCTTTCATCTGGAATCAAATAAAAAATGCTAAACTAAATAATCGTCAAACTACTCGGCTACTACAGTACCTTTATCATTACATGTGTTGAATAACAGTATCATCAGAGATAAACTCACTCTCTCAACTAATATAAACTAAAAATCTAGATATTTCTTAGTATTGTTTTGTTTTTCACCTGTATATGATCAAGTTTTGGAAGAGTGTTATGGTTAAAGTTGCGCTATCGGACATTTTGTTTTTCAATTTTAATCACATTTAATTGCCAATATCTTATCTAATAACTTTGTGGTTTTCTTTTGGTTTTTCCTTTCAAAAAACGTCGTAATTTTATACTTTTTCCGTAAACTCTGTGTTTTGCTGCCAGTTATCTAAACATAAATATCAATGCCAAGGCGAATTGTTAGTTTCCTCAGCGGCACAAAGAAGACCAAGTATTATGATTTTCACTGATTTATGTATCATTTTATTGATCCGATTACTTGTGGGCGCATATTGACCTCTTTCATATTGGCGGTAGCTCATTAGCATAATGTTTTAAATTTTAATGTTTCACAAAAATTTGGTCTTCCATTTGAAAGAAGATATTTATCTAAATAAAATTTGAAACCTTAAGAAGTTTTAATTTTAGTTTAGACATGAAACGAGGTCACCAAGGCCTGATCTCTGAAATCCATACAATTTAATAATAGTTAAGTTAATAATAATAATTCACTTTGTTTAAGCAGGGTAACTAGAGTTACATGGCGTAATTTTCATCTAGGACCTGAGAGCGAATTAGGATTTGAAAGTTGATTTTTGCAAGGAGGAAAACCGGAGAAAAACCCTCAAAGCACAGGAGAGAACCAACAAACAACTCTACTCACATACGACACTGAGCCCGGCGAGGTTCGAACCCGAGTCGCATCGATGAGAAGCGACGCATTAGCAGCGAAAGCCACCCGTGCTTACTAGTATCTATTTGTGATTCACAATATCTTTTTGAATTCTGATGTTTCGCCATCCAAACTTTCCAGAGTTACTGATTATTAAGTGTTCTTTCAGATGATATAAGTTATTTTAATGTCGAAGATGCTTATTTACCAAGATTAGAAATCTGCTATTATAAAAAACGTCTATGTTGTTGTGACAATCTGTATCTAGCACGTTATTTTTATTTGTAAAGCCAAGCTTTCGCACCTAAGGTGCATCATCAGGGCAAAGAAGTGCAAAGAAAATGTTCATTATTGCATTTCTGTCACATTCTGATATCTCAGTTGTAAAAAAAAAATCATTCTCTCTTAGTCGCACAAACTGAAGACTCAGATAAAGGCAAAAACATTCGCCCCTTTTTTAATGGTTGCCGACACAAAACGAAATCGCTGAAAAAACTTGGGATTTTTTCCTCGACCAGTACTGATTTAATGTTCAGTGACCGTGTACCTTTTTTTCTTTTTTTTTGGAAGTCATTTTCAAACCTCATTAATGCTCCAAGGTTATTCTAGTATACATAAAAAATTCGGAAGCTGTTTCTTACCACATTCAGAGCATAAGAATAGCACAGGATTCTAGTTATTTTTGGACGTTGAATTTAAAAGTTGGAAATATATGTGGCATTTATTTGTAGCTGATGTAGTTATTTTTAAACCATTAGCAAATCAATACTATTTTAATTTGTCATGCGGAATAACTCACCCAACATGATTTTGGCTGATATGTGAAAATTTTTCAAGTCATGTTTGTGGCTGAATTTATGAACTAAATGAAACGGTTATGATAATTTTTTCCATGTCAGTGAAGGAGAAGCTTGAAATAATTTGAGATCTGCAACTAACAATGTTTATTCTATAATTGTTAGTCTTTGAGTATTTTAAATGGCCTTGTTAGTATATACACTTGAACTGATGATGATCCGGCGAGTTATTTTGGTAAAAATAATACGGTATTCTTCTCACGTTCTGAACAAAACTAAATTAAAAAGTAACTAGCTTAGTCGTATCAAGTTGCATTATCAATGACTGATTCCCAATTCCAAAGTACAGCTATAGAGATTTTGCACGATTACGTGACGTCATTGTAAAACGATGTTATGATTTCTGCCTTCCAATGGCTAACGTCACGTAATCGTGCAAAAACCTCTATTTCAAAAAGGTTGACGGGGCGAACGGCAAATGGCGATCAGTGATTGGCAATTGCACGACCGAAAGGAACTGTGGGACAAGAAAGTTGTTTGATATTCATACCTATAGAATGCCTGTACTATTCAGCGAATACCTCAGTTGGCGAGGAGTACGACTCGTTCATGTTGTGAATGTTTTCAATAGAAAAGGTTTCATTTTACTTGGTAATTTTACCTCACCAATCCGCATCGTTTGCCCCTGATATGTAATCTTAAACCGCACTTCAGTTCGTAGTTTATAAAAGAAGTCAATGGGGTTAAACTATTTTGCCTTTTCCTTTTATAGGAAAAACAAATTTGTTAATTCCAACAAATCCAGTTCTATGGGTTTCAAACTCATCTTAAAGTGCTTAACAATAAACTGTAGACCTAACAATAATGACACAGCTTACAGATCATATGACACAGGGATCAGAATGATGTATTTATAGGCCTTTGTTGCATCCTGTTTTCATTTCTTCCCATCTCATATTTCTCTTCCCTTTGCATAAAAAAGAAAAAAAGGAAGTCGTAAGAGTAAAAGCATTTTTTCTTTCTTTCTTTCTTTAATTTTTGCCTTGAGACAATGTTTTTATTGATTATTATATTCATATGCGAATCTGAAAAACAGCAATCTTGCCTTGAATTTTTCTTCCTTTTTTAAATTTTTAACGCCTTAGGAATTCATCAGTGTAATTATGGAGGTTAAATGAGTTGGACAAAGAACCCTTTTTTGAAGTTTTTCTTTTTTGCATGAACCAGTGTTTGTTGACTGACTTTTAGTCCAGAAAAGAAGAATTTATTAGTAGGTTTTAGACAGAGGAAACTTACAATACGTGGATAATGAGATGAATCCCTTGTAATCCTTTTTAATCTCAATCAAATATTCTAAGAAAGTCTAAACGACACCGGTGTCTACTGGTTTGGTTTTATCGCTTTTAATCTCATATTTTTATATATATACTGGTGGTTTTCAATTCCCATACACATTTTTCTTTTCACTATTCTATTCTCATTTATATCCGGATAACATTTTTCATAGTTTCCATTTGTTCACAGATAGATTTCACTTCGCATGAATATTTTTTTTTTCACTATTCAATTCTCATTTATATCCTGATAACATTTTTCAGTTTCCATTTCTACACTGATAGTTTCCACTTCCTATACATATTTTCCATTTTTCCATTTTTTCTTTTTTAGTTTGTTAGTTTGTTTTTTCGTTTCCATAAGCTTCTCTTTTTTCAAATTTGTACGGGGAGAGATGGTGCTTAGTTTGTGAGCTTCCGAAGTAATTTGAAAAGGAAAAAAAGGAGTATTTGTGAGTCGTGTAGAAGAAAAACAAACCATCGGTTCAAGAATCTTCTTTCTACATAATCGTGAAAACTTTATCGACCTAGACAAGGATTTCCCTCGAGTGTCATACACAATTTACTCTACAAATTAATTTCAACTCTAGTAAGTACTCAATGTCCAAAAACGATAATTCTCTTTGGTCTTTTATTGCCTTATCATCTCCTTGTTGGTGGTTATCGTTCGACTCGAAAGTTATAAAAACTCACTCGACATGATCCTCGGTGTATGTGATTTTCAAGTAATTAAAAGACAGTCTATCTTGCGTGTCGGCCTCCAAAGATCGGTATCCTAAGGTCCGTTGAGTTGACCTTCTGTGCTAAAACTATATTTCAAGTTTGGTTTTACGTCGAGTACGTGCTTTAAGCTAGTAAAGCTAGGCATTTTAGATTTCACACTATTTGTTTCATCAAATATTGTCCGGTTTGTCTTATCACTCAAATTTAAAATGTCTTTTAATGTATACTGATTTATTATTTTAATTAGTCAGCGTGCAGGGGAGATAAAAGATTTATCATGTGGGAGTTTAAACTGCACTAAAATACACAAATTCTGCTTTCCCACGAAGAAAATGCTTTGTTTTTGGTTATGGGACACAACAGATTTTAGTACTGATATTTATATTAAAAAAACAAGAAACAACAACAACAAAAATCCACTAGTTTAAAATATTAAAATTAAAATTAAAATTTTCTATTTAATACGAGGATAACAACAACAGAGTAAGAAAAATATCTAATCAGTTCTTAAAGCTTTTTATAATAATGATAGTGCGACTTTACCACGCATTTCGGCTGTCTTTTTTTGTATCATTTCAGTACGACTCAAAAATGGTATATGACTTTATCTCGGTATTGTTTCAGCAAATTAAATCTATTAGAGGCGACATTTTTAAAAAGAAAAAAAAGTCAAGTTTATTGTCCACAAGACGAAATTGAATTTAGTTCGTCCATGAATGAAGTCAAAACATCAGATATCTTGAAGCGATGCAAATCTTGACCGCTTATTTACATCGCAGAATCAAACCTCGCGTTGGCACAGTTAATGTCCTATCACCTGATATTTCCAAATCAATCCAGAAACTAGAAAGTAAATACAGCCATTTCAAATATTTGACTAAAATTACTCTGTCAAAGATGTTCAACAGCTTTGTTTATCTGTGGTTGCTATGGCGATGAAACAGAACTGAACAGCAGTTTTCGAAGCTTCATGCCAAATTTCTGTGTGAATCTAGCAGTAAACTTGGAAACTTAAATTAAACAGGAAATTGGTATTTCTCACTATTTCTCGGAAAAAAAAAATCTTGGGGAAATAAAAAACTTCATAACAATAAAAAATTTCTAAGCTGAAATTTTGTCCAAAATATTTTTCCTTATGCCTTTATTTTGTTTTATGTTTTGTTGCCAGAAACATATAAAAATATATTAGAAAATTTTCCTTTGCCATTTGTCGTTATTTTTTATGGATTTTTTTTATAAGAAACTTGACCTGTTACCGAATAAGTGTTATTCCTTTTCTTCGGCGGTGTGCGAAAAAAAACACGAAAATATAATTAAAAATTCTGAGATTGGAAGGAAGATGGAAAGTTAGCTAGATTATCGGAATTCATTTCCCGAAGATAAAGCATTGAAAAGCTAAAGATAAAGCATTGACTGCTTGAACGCATTGGAAATTCTAAAAAAATCGCTCACTTAATTTTGTTAGAAGTTGTCGTAATGATCGGAATATTAAGCTTCGTAATCACTAGTCGCTCTGCTTTGGTCTTGTTTTGATTTAGCGATAGAAAAGTTACTTTAGTGTACATGTTTTTAATTTTGATCAAAAAGACGACGCTTTACTTTAAGACATGGAATTTTTTAGGGAATCAGCATCTTTTCACAACTGAACAGAAGATATGATAGAAATTATGTTTAAAAAATGAGATGAGAAAAATGAAAGAAAAGATGGGAAAAATAAGAAGCAAAGAGAAAGAAAAGACAGGTTTCTGTACATTCCTTTTTCAGTTGATTGTCCTTTTGTTTCGGACAATTTGCGCGCCCTGTAGTTACTCTACATTTTTTTAGCAAACACTTATTCATCTCTGCCCTGGTCGGCGAGGTGAAGAAAAGAAAAAAAGAAAGGAAAGGAAAGGAAAGGAAAGAAAAGAAAAGAAAAGAAAAGAAAGAAAGAAAGAAATTACAATCTGTCGTCTAAGTCTTAATTTCCAACCATAAAAACGATTGTGATGCCGACATTAGAGCTTTTCAAGGGTTGATGGATTAAAAAGTCAATAGGATTATATTCTCATTGCCTTGAGAGACAGCAGTTTGGTTATGATAGTGACAGCGCTGGTAAACTAAAGTTAAAGTGGAGCTGTTAGTCGACTATTGATAATATACCTTCACAGAAAATGACGTTCTAAGAGCTTCCAGTTTCAATTCACGTAGAAGGATCTGTTAACAGATTTTTAACATCTTAGGTGTTCAAACATGTCCAAATTCACAACATTTTTTTCTGCGAGTGGTATTTATTTATTTATTTATTTGTGTATTGTCTTGGCTTCCCTTTCATAGCCTAATCTTTAATTTCTCGGGTTATCCTAATATAAATTGGACAAGTTCCGATTCTTGAACGAGATGGTTTCTGATTGGAGGAATTCATAGTGTTTTGGTGCTTTATTTTGTCGCAGGATATTTTCTCTAGCGTTCTAAGTCCTATTTTTTAAGCCCTGAAAATTATGAGAATTTTCAGTCACAAAAACCCCGCAAGTTTCTCCAAGGTCTCTGTAGCTGGGTAAAAATGTCAGAAGGAAAAATAAAAAACCCAGGAGATTAAAGAAAGGAAATTAATGCCAAACTCTTGGGATGTGAGGACTGAGCATATACTTAAGCTTAGGAAAGCGTTAACATGAGACAAATAATGTTCATACTATTGTATAGACTGCGTTGGTGTATGTAGATAACAAATGGATATATCATAATGAATGTTGAACACCGTGTAGAAAAATATACTTAACTTCACTGACGTTTCGGACGCTAGTCCTTCATAGGAGTAAAAGAGAAAATTGCTAGAAAATAAGTGTATATATACTCTAAGGTATACTCCTTTCGGCATTGGTTATTTATCCCTTAGCGCATATATAAACTCCTCTTTCTCATAATTTTTTCGTTTACTCCGAAGTAGGAATAACGTCCGAAACGTCGATGAAGTTAAGTATATTTTTCTACACGCTGTTCGACATCCATTTACTTTATCCACTTGGAAAAGGGTAGTATTGTAACAGTAGAAGCATTAAGGAGTCGGAGAAAATTCAAAGTCCATCGCACGTAGACTTAAAATATACATTATCTGCGGCTTCAAGCTGAGTTTTTTTCTCAGTTATTTATGTGAAATTTTCAACTTGAAGGCACTATAAACAAAATAAGAACGAAATAGAAATGAACAAAAGAATTATATTTTGTGTTGATTGCTTTATTCGCGGTTGTGTTGAGATTGTATTGGTCATGTGGCGTCATCTAGTCAGCTACGGGTGGAATCATGTTCTCGTTTACACAACAGATTGAGCACTCTGTTTCGTGCATCGGGTTTGTTTATCCTGCTCTAATTGATACCATATCCTCCTCCTCCTCTTCTTGTCTATCGATCTCCTTCAGCAACTTGCGAACGCGTAGCCAAGAAACACTACTTAAACTCAACTCGCGGTGAAATTCACTCTCGTAGTTTATGAAGGACGTATGCTCTTAGATTTCAGGAAGAAACACGTAAATTTTAATTCGTTATTTCCTCGGCATTTTAATCGTTTCTTTTCGGATTTTAATCAGCGATGACACGGACAAACTTACCACGGATGTGAATCCTTACTTTGCACGGGAAATGCACATGTCTACATCACAGGGGACAACAAGAGGATTTCATTGGTCTAGAGCTGGGTCGTCTAAGTGTGCAGTAACGACTTTGTGACTTGGTCATGTGAAATCATTAGGGGCGATCGCGTTATCAGCGCCTGCGCGTTGGCGGACTGGCTATTTCCATAATAACCACTCACAGACCGAAACATTGCCAGATCTTCCAAGACATCGGAGAGATTGGTTCAAAAAAGTCTCAACCTTTTTCGCTTCCCTGAATGTAAAGTACCTCAGCAGGAACTAAAAACGCTAATCAATGAGGCATTTTGTTTAAATTATTTGCCGTTGAAGAGATTCAGCCGTGTTTTTTTCTTGCGTTTGTTTATTTATCTATTGTTATCCAACAATTCTACGATGAGCGGTATATTGGCGAACGGTACAAAACCATCAGGTTTAGAAAACCCCGCGTTAGACGGAGCGTTCATCGTTTTAAGTGTATTCATCCTGATTATCAATAGCCTCGTCATCTTCTTGTTCTTTTCCCGCGAGTATCTTCAAACCAAAACCAACAGCTTGCTTGTCAGCTTGGCTGTTAGCGATCTAATGGTCGGTCTTCTAGGGATCCCTCTCAACATCGCGTGCAACGCTGTCCTCCAAGATCAAGTATGCTTTGCAGCTGCACTAACGTATCGTCTTCAGGCCGTCTCTGAAATGGCACACATATTCGTCGCTACTCTGGAAAGGTACATTTATGTTATGTATCCCATGAAGTACATACGCATCGTCACCGCGCCTAGGATCCTCAAGGTGATGGGAAGCGTATGGTGTTTCTCCGTATTCGTTGCTACCATCCAGTGCGCATGGAATGACCCCAATAATATAATGGGAATAACTGCAACACGCATGGTCTACGATGCCGTTTATAACATTTTCGGTGCTCTGGTATGCTTCCTGTTGCCTCTCATCGTCATGATTATCACCTACGCGCGCTTATTCGTCGTTATTCACAGGCAAATTAAAGAAATCCACCAGCAGAACTACCCCAGAAGTGGTGCAGGCTCGGAACGTGCGCCTATAGCCACAGAAGCCAGAGCGATCTCAATCTTCGCGCTGATGCTATCAATTTTCACCCTTGCCTGGTCATCTTGGTACATTATGTCTATCAGTTTATTCTTGGGCTTTTACCAGGATTTATCCGATCACCTTCTGAATTTCTTGGATTTCTTTCGCTTCGCGGTCGCATTTATCAATCCAATTCTATACACGTTTCTAAAACGAGACTTTGCACGCGCTTTCAAGTCTCTGTTCATGCGCGAGGGTCTCCGCCCGCGGGAGTTTGTGACGTCGACGCGGCTGAAATCTCGAGGGTTCGCGTCAACATCGATGCAAACGCGAATGTCCAATTCATACGGAGACGAAAATCCTATCACTGTCAATGGAAATTCTCCATGAACAGCCACAGAGATGCTACGGAAGTTCAACCCCCTGAGAAGCAGGCTCAAGCCTTATTTCTGTTTGATGGGACATCGTGAACTCGAGGGAGGAAGGAGGACTCAAAAGGAGAGGACGCAGACGTAGTCACACGATTAGAGAGATTTTATGGTATTGTGTTATTCAAAACATCGTACAACTCTCACGCGACCACGAGACGACTGCGTTGGAGTGAATTAATTCAAATAAGTAGACGCCAAAATAGTCAAAACTATCAAGGAGATAAAAATCCCAAATTGCCTTGACAAACACATCTTGGAGAAATATTTATCAAGTTTGAGGGAAGTTCAAAAGGCTTCGAAAAGGCAAGCTGGAAAAATCGAGACGCGAAGAATGAATATTGTCTGACATAGTTACAGCGAATTGATTTTGGACATTTAAGTATCGTCAAACTGACTCCTGGCTTTAGGCTCAAAAACGGCTATGGAAACGCGCTCGAAAACACTGTTAAACAGCCAGAAAAATTTTCAAGTGTAAGAAAGCTGAGATGAAATTGACAGCTTGAAACAAGTCGACTTTTAAAAACTCAAAAGGTGGATTAAAAAATCGACCGAAAAGTGTTTTAATTTGAACTGTAGTTTTAAGAATGACTGAATGATGTTTCAGGGACCCAGTTGTTCACATTATATTCAAATTTTTTTTCTTTTTTTTTTTTTTTTTGCCGAAGAATTGAAAGAATGTCCTTCTTAGCAGACTAAAGCATTCACATAACCTATTAGGCTGTTGTTTTTTCAGTTCTGAGTAAGTCAAACTAGTTGTAAAAGAAAGCGTAAAATCTCGATTTAAAATCTAAGAGAGAATATAACGATAAAACTTGAATATGTAAATTTTGAAGTTTTCTTAAATTGAACATTCAGCTGTGTATTGTTTAAAAAGCTGTAAAATTAGTTTCGTTTCTGTTGTATAGCGGTAGTTAATGAAGGTTGCATGGCAATGTTATATGCTAATATAGATAGCGCCGGCAGCTCAAGGCAATTCACCCCTACGATAGCGATAGCTTTTAGGAAGCAATGTAAATACGCAAATGTACCATTTTAAATAGTGTTCTTCAATCACTTGTAACAATAGTCGAAAGCTAGCGTGGTATAAATGTGCTTCAAGACACATCAGTAAGATTATGTAAGATTATGTAAAACTCAATACAAGATTTTCTGGGATTCAGCGCATCGATGTATTAATATCCTAGATTTGTTCTTCTTTGTGTATTTGTCATCTCTATAGTAATAACATAATTAATCAAAAAATTATTCAATGTTATGGACACCTTGATAGGTGTAAAACTACAGTAAGCCAGCCGTTTTTTATTTTCTCCTCTAGTTCTTCTTCTTCTTCTTCTTCTTTTTGTCTAGTTGTATTTATCTATCTATCTATGTAAATATATATATTAAAATCAACGTCTTTATCCCAAGTTGACCCCGCCATTTCTGCAACATCTTTTCTAAGATTGTTCAGTAAATGCACATTCTAAGATTAGTTCAAAATTTCACGTTCAATATTTCGGTTTAAATCCCAAAAGTCTTCAATGATTACACTTGTTTATTAGAATTCTCGCTTTGTTTCAAAAAGTGGCGAACTTTTTTTTTTTTTTTTTACTGCTCTGTAAAACTCGCCACTATTATTAGCAACTTAAAATGTAGATTTTTCAAGTGTTGTTCGTAGTTTGTATCAAGAGGAAAGAGTCTTCAAATGAAGTGGTATTTTTAGGTGGTCACCCTCCGTGTTTTTGCTCTTCAAAGGGGCTGGTGTTTTCGATTTTATTTTATCTTGGTAATAAAAACAATAATAGATAAGTAGAAAGGAGACAGACTGAAGTCTCCATGTCCTTTTAGTTATATTTTGAATGGCACTAACGCGTTTAATGCCATAATGTTCTCTCTACAAAAAGTTCAAGATTCTGAAATCTATATCATAATAATCATGGTGTTTTTCATAAACAATTGGATGTAGGTCTTGCTGATTTACAAAACTACTAAGCGAAAACAATCTTCTAGCACCAAGTTATCGATTTTATTATATACACTAAGTCAGTTCCAAAATGTCAACACTTAAAATGATTTCTCTCTTTTGTTTTTTTTTGTTTTTTCTCGTAAAGAGAAATTCTAAGATCGAAATTTTGTCAAGACTCTTGGTTGGAAAAACATAGTTAGGAAGCAAAAACAATTGATTTAAATTTAAAATTCTCAATATTTTCCTGAAATATTTAGTTTTCTTCTAAGGCGGCTGTCGAAGTTAGATGAATCTAGAACTTTTTTAAGAAAGAACTAGTTAAAAATATTCACCTTGTCAAATTAACTAAACAAGAACTGGCAGTCTTGGTACTTTTATGATCGATATTGGATTTTATGTTCCCGTTATTTTCAATAGGGTACTTTGGAATTTCACAAATGTACAAGACATGAAAAAAGCAGTCGTGTCGGCTTGTTTTGTTTTAATTTTATTTTTTATAGTTCAAAATTTGATTGATTTTCTTTCTGAAGTGTTTTTATTGAAACTCCTGAGTAGAGGTTTCTTTACAGATCGTTATTTTCACACCGCAAAGCAAACTCAAAATTCGTTAACGTTTTTGATTATTTTTGATTCATTATATAAAGCGTTTCAATTAAATTTCAAAGCAAATCTTATCCAGCTTTCTCAATTCTCAACATGCTGTGAAAAACATAAACTAGCTTATTGTGTGTGTGGTTTTTTTTTTTTCAATTTTTCTCGTAAAATAAATTTCATTTTTCTTGATGTTGCTTCAGTTAGTGCTGTGGACTTTTGAACGACTGTTGCGTCACACTTCTTCAAAGAGTATCCAATGAATAATAATAATTTTGATAATGATAATAATAATAGTAGTAATAATAATAATGATCATGATCATGATCATGATTATAAGAATAATATTATAAGAATGAGAATGAGAACGAGAATAAGAATAAGGAGAATTATCTACTACCGAATTTAGAATTATTTTCTGTATTAAAAAAAAATTTTATATATTTTCTGTAGCATTAGAAAGTGTGCTTCGTTTATAAAACGGTTTCGATTTTCAAGATAGATTCAATACACGATATTCAGCTCAGAAAGTTATCGAATGTTACTAATAAATTAAACAAATGTTACTAAACATAGTTCCTGCTGAATATATATTTACTAAAACACTCTGGTGTTGGAAGATTAAAAATAAATAAATAAAAAAAAGTTAATAAAAGTAATTTGGGTGAAAAATTAGAGTTGACTTTTGTTTGGGGAATTTTGATCTTTTTGTTTTTACTTTTTATTGAAATAAAATAAGAGCCGGGTGACATTGAATTAAGTTTTAAAGAAAAGAGGTAACTCAATGAATTCTTTTTGTCATTTTTCTTTAGATTTGTTGCCATACATTTGTTTTCCATCCTTGTTTTTACATTAAAAATATTATTTCATTTGTCAAAAAAGAAAAAAAAGGAAAGAAAGAAAGAAAAAATAAATAAATAAATAAAAATTCACACCTTAAACATTTGTATGCCGGTTTTAGTTTTTCGATAATTCCAGGAAAAAGAAATCTTTTCGTTTGAAAATTAAAACTTACAATTTAATAAATTCCTAGTTCTTGTCTGCCAATTAGTATTCAAAATGTGTGAGAAGATTTCCCCTTTCTTGATTTTGTCACCAATATTTTGTATGACTGATCTTTTAGCAAGTTTATACGCGTAGACTGACAAAAATACAATTAATACAAACCTTAGAATCTATTGTTATTCAAAAGAAAAGTCAAAATCAGCCAAATAAATGAAATTCGAGCCCACAGCATGAAGCGCCGGACAAAAAGTTATTTATGTGAGACTTTTAAATGAAGTTAAAAAAATCCTGCCATCTGCCATACTTGAGAACGATGAATAAAAAATGTTTAGAAGCATTTATCTATTAAAAATTCAAAGCAGTCGAATTAATTGACAATTTATAATTCCAAAATTACAGACAGGTAAATACTATGGATTTGATAGAATGGAAAAATTACTTTCTTTGTATCTAAAGGTTTGCAGGGGTTCTGAAAGTGTGGCAAAACAATCATAATCGTTCTTGCAAAACTAATTTTAAACTTATGAAGTCTTATTTAGGCGAATAAATAAATAAAAGGTTTAGGAAAACTAGTTTATTGAAATTGTCCTGCCTTTCATTTAAAATGCTTGTTCACAGTAAGGGAACAAATACAATGTTTCTAATTCGTTAACGACATTCTTTTAAAAACAACCTCGTTTCTCTGCTTCAACCTCGATAGCAAGAGAGAAAATGACATTTTTGTTTCATCAAATTCAAGTTTGTTTTACTTCATAAGAGTTTTTGTGGCAAAATATTATTTTTTAACTCATTGCGCAATAACAAGTATAAAAAAATTATATTATTATTTTTTGTTCAAAGGTTTTTCTTATCTTTCTGCACAGCAAGAGAAAAACTATATTTCGCTCATATTTTTTTGAAATTACGATTACCAATGTACTGAATTTGTACTTGTTTTTGACATCTCTTTATAGAATAATGTAGAAACTTCACTTTTCATACCCGTGGAGTGGTATAATTACTATAAAATCATTTCCTGAAATTGCTGCTTCTAGAAAGTTTTATCGCTCCTATAAAAACTGGGGGAAAAAATAGGCACAGCAATCTTAAGTCGCAATAAAATAGCTAAGTACTTTACATTCAGATTTGAAACACTCTTAGGCGAGTTGACATTTTAAGGATTGATATTTTTGAAGAAATTTTCGAGTGAGTTCCAGCATGTCTTTTCATTATATAGCAGTACATGGTTCTGGACTTTCGATAAAGGGTAATTTTTGACTTTCGACCCAGAAACGTCTACTGTGGGACCAGATGGAATTACAGTCGGTTGAAACTCTCAGTCGGGGGTTCAGAAACTTAAATAAATTGTCTTCCCGATGGTAAGACTCTTCCCCGGGGCTTTTGTATCCCGGGACGTGTTAATAGAGTATTTGTCAGCTGTTTTATCATGTTTGACAGTTGTGTCGTGCTAAGGTATTCTTCTGTTTTTAAAAGCGTTTGAAAGTTAAATGGAAATTCAGCTAACCTGGCGCCATCTTGCCGAGGCTTATCCGTGTTTCTGTGGCGTTTCTTCCTGTTTTTTTTTTCTTCAAGCAATAAAGTGAAGTTATTACTTGGTGTTAACATTATTATGCTGTCTTTGCCACGTGTAACGATGGAAGCTTTACGTTTTTGAAAGCCAGTGCGTTTTAATGGCTTTAAGGGAAGTTTTCTTACTCAAATTTACAGGTATGCTCTTTATTGACTGGAAATGCGTCAAGCGCAGACAGAAAGGGGACTGACTTCCATCTTTGTAGATATTAAAAGGTCATTTTTATCCAAGTCAACAACAGACTAGGAGTGTATCTGCACGAAGCCAACCAAATCTTTCTCTAGTGTGACCGTTTGCACACGAGGCGTCACAAATATTGTTACAGAACTGTATAGATAAGGAAGAAACGCCGGGAAAACGTCATTTAAGTGATATACGGCGTAGGAAAATCAAATGAAATTTCTTTCGGTTGCAAAAACGAATGCCATGCCACAGAAGTTTTTAGTCTGCAGGCTCTTGTTTCTGTCAACATCACAATATTACCTTAGCTTGCCGAGTTTACTGAAGGTGTGTTAAAAAGCCTCAAAAAAAAAAAAAAAAACGTTTAATAATGCTACCGTCCCCAACGTCACTGAAGGATTTATTGTATTTATCAACTGTGGTATTCCTCTATAATATAACATCGTGCAAATTTGTTTTTAATAGAGGAATTTCGTATACCTAGTTTGTCGAAGTGTCATAATTTCCTCCAATTTTTTCCCTAATTTTGAATTTATGATTCTTTATGATTGAATAGAACCCGGATTGGCCTGAAGAAATATCTACAGTTGACATTATTGTATTAAAGATATCAAAGGAAAATGCTAAAAAAAACCCTAACTGATATATATCGGGGACTTGAAGAGAGCACACACTCTCTTTTTCTCTGTTCTGTTCTGTTTTGTTTGTTTTAGCAGAGCTAAAAGCAAGCACTAAGAAGTGAGATGTTACGTTTTAGCAAGATTAAATGATCATCAAATCAATTATTCAGGCTTTTCATTAAACGATGTAGTTTGATGTTGATACTATCTAGTGACAGTTTAAAGACCCTAATCCTTCTTTAACACCATTCTCAACTTTATTAACGTCTTTTTTTGATACCCCGCTAAAAAACCCATCACATTTTACCAATTTTAGCTCTTGGAGAAAATGCAAAAGAGTTTGTTTTTTAACTCTCTTTCATGCTCTTTTCCACGTTTCCCGCCATTCGAATGCGCGCGTGCGTCAAAAATTTGGCGGGAAAACTATGTGATATTTAGAACGTTACATTTTCCTTTGTGCAAGAGAAATGAATAAATACGTGTAGACTACAATAAAAAATATGAACAATTGAGTTCAAAAAGTATTAAACGAATACAGAAAACTCATTAACTTCGATTACTTTCTCTGGTATCTTTTGTGAAGTGAAAATTCACCTCAAATTGATCTTTTCGGTTCCGTTTAAAGCTCTTTCTGTAATTTCATTATCTTTTATTATTTCTTAAATTATAATTTTCTAGAAGAGAATTAAGTTTTTGTTGTTGTTTTTTTTAGGACTATATGCAATGAAAGGGTTTTATTAAAGTCTAAAACAGCAAACAACTCCTTTGCCTAAAAGGAGGATATCATTTTTCATAACTGATGAAATACGAAAAATGTAAGCAGGCTGGAATGATAAGTTTGTCCTTATTCGCTAATCTTTGAATCGGAGGCGTGTTCATCCGCTCCAGAATTTTCACTTATAAAGTAATGTGACTAGCATTTTCAGAACAGATTCTGTTCCCTCGGGGGGCTCCACTAGAAGCTGAATTTATTAGAAAATAATATTGAGAATAAGACAGATAATTCCAGATAAAACCACACTGAGGAAAACTTTTGCATAGATATTATCATGCCATTTTAATTATTAATATTTTCCTGTATATCTTACAACATTATCTTACAACATTATCGTTAAAAATTATGGGTTTTAGACTACCAAATTCTTAATTTTATTAAAACTAAATTAATGATATTGGCAATTAGAGATTGCCGATTTACGAGCTTTGGCACTAAGAGTACCTTGAAATTAATTTGCATATTGCTATATCTTGCGTAAGACATGATTTCTTAACTGAATATGAACTCAATCAGCTGCAATTCCTTTCTTTCCGAAACAGATCCAAGAAATTCTGTGGGTTTTTTCCTTTCATTTTTCTTTTTTGCTTAATTTGGGGACCATACCTCCAGAAATCGATTGCTGAAGCGTCATCATCATCATCATCATTTTCCCCTCGTGGAGCTCTGTACTCCTTAGGGTGCTTCTGTCAGGACTCTATCCAGCAGTCGCTTGAAGTCTGATTATGACATTATGCGCCTTATCTGCTTATCATGGCAGGGCGAAACCATTTACGGGTCAGCTGGAGATTTCAGCTCCAACACCGCTATCCATAATGACTAATCAGGGAGCTCGGCCGAACCCTAAAGGGAGAGGTTAGTCGGCCCCTAGACCATGTGAGATTAACCCCTTGCTGTGATCAATAAAAATCGATGTTTCCATATCAGAACTAGTTATCGCTTTGGTCCATGTGGGAGGCGTTAGAACAGCTAGAGCGGGCAGACCATAATGAATATATCATGTAGAGCATTCAGTTTTGCCATTCTCAAATAAAAGATATATTCTATGATGCCCTAGAATGCTTGGTATTATTAGTACAAAAATCTCGTTTGTGCCGTTAAATCGGAATTCTTACGAAATTGTGGAACCCTTTTGTATTCAAGATCGTGTAGATTAGTAAAAGTAATTTCCACCGGAAAAAATTGATATTGAATTAAAAAGAACTAGCAATATGCCCCATTTAGTTGGATTTAAAAGAAAAACGAATCATTTCGGAACAAGTCAATAAGTTGAGTGATTTTACACTTTAGTTCTTATAGCTTCGAAAGAAATTTGATTCCACCCTTGGAAATATGTAGGAAATCTGCCGGAAAAAAGAAAAGAACAATTAAGATGGAATCTTTTTTATTATTGGCGAATTTTACGAAAAAGAGGCTTCTGATTCATTAAGTAAAAGAAAAGTGTGGCATAAAACGAGACATGTTAGATAAAACTGTTTTGTTTTGCTGTTAGGGAAAAAAAAAAGACGAAACAAATTATAAAAAGATGATGATCTACTGGGAAACTCCATTTAAACTTCATAAACCGTAAAACACGATAGCGAAACAATTGGAATGATTCCATCAATCGGAGTCAGATAACGTAAGATTCGGTAAAATTCGTCGATTTTATGTCACCAGTCTTTAGTTAGGCAAAACATTTAGTCTCTTATCGTTTTTTCCCTTCTTTTTGTTGATTTTTTCACGATTTTTGCGCCAGTATTTGTACAAACTGAAGATTGTATCTATGTCAAGACCGAGGTGCGCGGGAGTGGATAAGACTAATACATGAAAATGTGGAATCTTTTTGTAGGGTTGATCCTCGTTTTATCGTTCGTGTACCGACATGTCTGTCATTAATTCCAATCGATGTTATCTTATTTCTAAAGATGTAACATTGTTTTTATATTACATTCATATTCTTTTTGGTGCATTCTTTCTTTCTTTCTTTCTTTCTTTCTTTCTTTCTTTCTTTCTTTTTCTTTTCTCTTCCTTTTCTTCCTTCCTTCC
>JAAAQI020149234.1:0-26258 GCA_011800005.2 Stichodactyla mertensii
GCTTTTTATAAAGCATCTCAAACCTAGTTTAAACAAACAATCAGACTCAATACGGGCAAAACTTTTCGTTTAATTAAAAATGCTTACTTTCAAAAATTCATTTCTTGGTCATTTTGAGGCCAATCTTTATGAAACTTTGCAGTTTTACTATAATCAATGTGACCAATTTCATAGCAAACTTCTTTTTCCAATAAATCAAATATCTTGTAATGTCACGCTAGCGTGATAAGGGTCTATGCTCTATGTTGTGCTGTGTGCGAAATATTCCGTGATGTAGTGTAATCA
Source organism: Stichodactyla mertensii (assembly GCA_011800005.2). Lineage (NCBI taxonomy): Eukaryota > Metazoa > Cnidaria > Anthozoa > Actiniaria > Stichodactylidae > Stichodactyla > Stichodactyla mertensii. The sequence goes on from JAAAQI020149234.1 coordinate 286, forward strand.
GCGTTGTGGTGTGTTTGCGTTATTTTTTTACTGTGTTTTGCAATGCCGTTGCGTCTTGTGTCATGTATCATAGTATCCCATACAGTAATGTGTCATACTATGTAGTGCTGTGTGTGAATTATAACTTATTCACGGACTACTTGATACATCTTTTAAGATTTATCAAGTAGTCCGTGAATAAGTCCTATTTAAAAACTCGTTTACTTACAAACTGCTCTAGACGACTATGAAATTGAAACAGGGTTTTCAATATCTTTTTGAATAAGCGTCTGAGTGATTGAAGTAGGCGTCTGTGTCCCCAACGCGGCCGTGAGGCCCCGTTGTGCTAGGGGAGTCTGTAAGACACAAAATAACCGGCGGTAAGAGGTAAAATAGGCGGCGCTATACCGCCGGTAGCCGCCTATTATTGAAAACCCTGTTGAAAACGGTTTTATGCTTAAAAAAAGACGAGAAAGCAAAAAGGCTGAAATTATCTGAAATCCGGCAATCGTACAAAAGGAATTGAAAAAAACAAAGAAACTAGAGAAATATCCTTACTTACGTGTTGTTGCGTCCTGAATAGAAGTGGGAAAGAAACTGCGCGAGAAAAGGCTTATATAGTAAGAGATCCCGAGGGGAATATAATATTCAAAAACTCAAAAGCGTGCAAAGTCAAAAGGCGAAAAACCAACAAGCAAAAATATGCGTTTAAATCTTACATCGTGAACGAGCCATTCCGCGGTATGGCGTGCAGAAATATTTCGTGGTATGGTGTCTTGTGCCATTGCATCTTGTGTCGTGTATCATATCATTCCATACAGTGTTGTGCAATTCTATGTAGTGCTGTATACGAGCTATTCCGCGATATGGTGTGCTGTGTCATTGCGTGGTATGCGTGTTGTGCCAATGCGTTGGTGTGCTGTGCCATTCCGTGGTATGGCTCGCTGTGCCATTGCGTCTTTTGTCATGTTTCATAGTATCCCGTATTACTACTAATTCAATGAAAATACTTTGACACGGCACCATCACGGTCACGGCACGGAGATCACGAGATTGCTACTTATCCAATGAAAATACTTTGACACGGCACCATCACGGTCATGGCACTGAGATCACGATATTACTACTCATTCAATGAAAATACTGTGACACGTTACCAACACGGTCAGGGCACGGCACGGCTTGTTCATACCGTAGGGTTTTCACAGTCATACGAAAACTGCTATATGCTTAGCTGTGCTATGTACGGCGAATCCTATGTCGTGATATACATTTTCATGTCTTGCTCGCTACTATTTCTCTATTTATAAGGACAATTTTAAAGTACCTGTTGATGGTGGGCTTGTACCTCCGTCTGTAAAATAAAAAATATACTTTCATCAATACTTCTGAAATCTACACTGCATCCGTGTATATTGCCCGCACGCATGTAATAGTTAAAAGCCGATGTGGGATATAAAAGTCCAAATAAATAACCTTTACCTTCTTCTTCCTCTTCCAAGGGTTTGTTGCTGCAAAGTTAATGAATTAAACAATCAAACCAAAACAATTCATACCAGAATATACAATGTGCAGGTGTTAGGGGCTTGGTAGGAAAGAGTAATGGATAACAAGCGAATGATTATATCCGGGTTCGTTTTGTAACCTTTTCAGTCGACTACTTATATCTTCGTTTTGTTATTAAAGCAGCCCGAGAGAATTACCTTTTGTTGGTGGTAGGGAGAGGTCTTTCATCTGCCTGCTCGTCCTGTGAATTCAACAGAACGATTAGATAGCGCAGTGTTTAAACTTTGGGTAATAATCTCTGTGATGCCTGTTCACTTTGTTATCAATAAGATGCACTGAAACGCACTCACAAGTCAGGCTTCATTAAAAAAATTGCATATAAATCCAGTGGATATGGCGTCATTATGTAAATGAAAATAAAAAAATGGAGAAAATATAAGAGAAGAGAAGAGAGTAAGTGAAAAGAAAAGAAATGAAATGAAATGAAGACAAGACAAGACAAGACAAAGTATGGAAAAGAAAGGAAGAAAGATAAGACATAAATAAAAAAATAAAAATAAAGTTTCACATTTAATTCAACATACCATTCTTGGTGAAGGCTCTTTTTGTGGTTCAGGAGTAGTATGAGCTTTAAGGTTTACAGGACGTAAGGGGGGTGACGTTCTTGGTTCTTGTTGCGGTGGGGGTGGGGTCGGGGATGTCTTTTCTGTTGCTATGGGTGGCAGTGGTGGAGCTAAAAAAAGGGATATAAATTATAATAAATCACGAGTCCTAAATTCTAGAGCTTAAAGAGCTTACCTTATGCTCATGCAATGGCTTTCAACAACGAACAAAAACAAAACGAAGAGCCCTTGTATTAGGAGAGACGTACCTAAGAGCTTTTATAAGATAACAAACCTGTGGCCCTTGTTTTATTTTAAAATACTCCAGTTTTAGTTATATTTTACTCAGTCTTAGCCTCATTTGTGCGTAATATACAAGGTATAGGTAATTCAATTACAGCGCTTTTCATAATTCTGCGACCTACCGACTCCAGACTTCTGGGCGACGTCGGGCGTTTTGGCTTCCGTCAATCGAAGTTTCAACAGTCAGATTATTTTGATTGATGGAAGCCAAAACGCCCGACGTCCCCCAGAAGTCTGGAGTCGGTAGGTCGCAGAATTATGAAAAGCGCTGTAACGTTTTTGCTGAAAAAAAGCCTAAAGCTATCATTTATCTTTTGTTTACCAACAAACGTCGCTGCATGCTATCTAAGAATTAAAGAATATATGTCCAAGTTGTAGAATTTGCAAGCATACGGTGAGTTTCTTATTGTAATAATGTCACAGCGAAAAAAATTTCATGATTACGCTCTCTAAGCTTTAGGCCTTTTTCAGTGACAACGTTAAGTGAATTAGCTATGTTATTTTACAATTATCAGCAAAACCTGAAGCATTGGTATTGTTCATTCATACATGAATTCCAAACCTTACCATATACTATTAGGAAAGTTTTAGGATATTTTAATAATAATCAAGACTTAAGGACGTTCATGGGCAAAAGATCCTCTAGACAGATTTTTTTTAAATTTTGCAAAATGAAAGAAATGATGAAAGAAAAACACATAAGAAGTAAAACAAGCAAATAAAAAATGAGGGTCACCGAATTCGTTTAGCCGCCACAGTGCGTGGAAGCTTACCCTTTTTGCAGTAAAAATGAACGAATAACACAAACATGGATATTTGTCATGAAGCCATATTTTGATGAAAAGCAAATTCTACGCCCCCACACTTTGCAGAAGTCTAGCGAAGGATACAATATTATTGTATCCTTCGCTAATTGCTTAGTATCTGTTTTTTGCATTAAAAACTAGTAACATGAAAAATTATTGAGCTAAGAATGTGCACTTGCGGCCTAAAAATTATCTAAAATTGTATTCCAATCGACACAAAATATGCAATTTCGTTTTGATTCTCTAGCCAGATTTCTTTTATTTTTCCTGTAAAGATAGATATTACAGACTGAGGAGTTTCAGAAAACAAAATAAAAAATGGGGTCACCGACTTCGTTTTGGAGATATGAAGCTTTAAACTTTGAAAATGTGGCCGCCATTTTGAATTTGATCGCGTTTGTTATATGACAAAATCATCCAGGCGTTCCTCGCTCAGTTAAAAGAGCTCGAGCACGCGCGCAGAAAGGATGCGCAGAAACAATGCCCATGAACGTCCTTAAGGCTGAATAAAAATGAACTTGAAACTGGAGTATTGAAAGATGAAGTTGAGTTTCACTGAGGGAGAAAAACCAGAGAACTCGGCGAAATACCCTCTAAGCACAGAAGAGAACCAACAAACAACTTTACTCAAATATGATGAGCAATGAGCCTGTAACTACAGCAGTGAGAGGTAGAGGATGAGTGGCATACTCCCGGCCGGGCATACTACACCCACTCTTCCCACATCAAATAAAACAGTCATGATTATTTTAATAAAATAAAATAATTAAAATAATTTTAAAAACAATCATGTTATGAGACTTACTGATGCGTAAATTAACAGGTTCGTGGAAATGTTGCTGTAAACAAGAACAAATAAAACTATTTATTATATAAACTATAGTGTTTTACAGGGATTTCTACCACTGAGAAATGTCGTATCTCAGCACACGTGAAAATACGATATTTTTCACATGTGAAATTATCACCAATGAGATTTTTGACGTTATTCCCAATAAAATTCCATTGTTTTGAAAAATAGTGTTATGGTTTATATAATAAACAGAATAATACATGGACACTTGGAGATATGGAATTTATCTTCTCGTGTTCAAATTTGATATCTCACTCTATTTCTGTCTCCTCAAGCAAATTAGATGGACAGGTCCTAACTCACGACAAAAATCTGAAACTGAAGGGTTCATGGTGGGATGGAGGAATGAATGCCTTCTTTCCTCATGGAAAACTCACTGTAATACTCACTGCAGTGCATGACCACAAGGAGGAGGAAATTTATTTAATGTATCTATTAATGACAAGCTAGCTGGAGGAGGGGCAGGCTGGGCATGTACGTCTGATTTTTTAATAAACTTTGCTGCCCATTTCCTTCCCCAAGGAATATAAGGAGTAATCAAGTGCTGAAAATTTGTCTACCCATCTACCCTGAGCATTAGTTTTACGTAGGTGCCATCAATTCTTCCCCCAGAGAATTTATTCTAGGAATGGGGGAAATCTTATAGCAAGGGTTTCACTTGAGGTACATTTACTGTTCTGTGGGGTTGGATCTTGATGCAAGATTTGTGTGGGGTAGTGAAGATTTGTAGTTTCTCAATAGCACATTTCAGAGAAAAAGGCAATTTTCAATGGATAATTAATCAGGCAATCTTAAATATAGTGATTAAAGCTTTCCTGGGCTCTAGTTTCATAAGTAAAGTAACCAAAATAACTAGAAGGCAAAAAACAGCTATGAAGAAATCATGCTCCCATTCTCATCCATCATCCACTATTTCCCAGTATCCCCAAAATGTGGTATTGAGAAGAGTACCTCAATTGAAATCCCTGCTAAATGCCTGTACCCCCTCCACTTAATGTTGATAAGTGCATAACATCATTATCACTTGACACCTTCCAAATTAAGTTAAGTTACTTACCCCATTGAGCTCAAGTAATTCATTAAGGTTAAGCTGTTTGTACACGTAAAGACGGAATTCATTGCTCTGCCTCTGTTTGAGAACAAACATGAAGGACAAAAAATCCCTTAGTGAGAAAGTTGCATGGCCATTATCAAACAGTTATACCTAAAGAATGTGATCCAACATCTGATTAGCCAATGAATCATTACTCATCTATGTACCTTAAAGTGCCTAAATGAAACATCTAACAACATTCTCAGTATATAGCTGTTTCAAAAAAGGTTGATTGGGTGAATGGCAAATGGTGATCAGCAATTGCACAACCAAAAGGAGCTGTGGAGCAATAATTATTTCTTCATATTCATTTCTAAAACCCTGAATAATGCATGCTAAAGATCTTTGCTGAATAGTAAAGGCATTGTTTAGGTATTTAAGAAATGAATATGAAGAAATTCTTATTGCTCCACAGTTTCTTTTGGTCGTGCAATCACCGATCGCCATTCACTGTTTGCCCCATCAACCTTTTTTGAAATAGCTAATATACAGATTAGGTGCAGGGCTCAGAATGTACTGTAGCAGGCTGCCAATGGCCAAAGTGCAGGTCAAATTTTAGAATCAAGGAGGGGTAGCAGTAGTTCACTTGCCTCGCACCTCTGGAGTGTCAGGTTCAATTCCTGGTACTCCATACTTTATGTGAGTAGAGTTCCTGTAGGGCCAATGGTTTCAAGGGTTGGATTCAAGGGTTTTCTCTGGGTTCTCCAGTTTTCCTCCCTCCTCAAAATCGAACACAGTACCTTCTTTTCTTGTGCCAAATCATAATCTTCTTGTTCTACAGCTTTTTTCTTTTCTACTTCATATTTCCCAAGTTTTTCACCAGCCTGAAAGTTATGAAAAGATGCAATTTATAATCAGGGCAGAATAACAGGGCTTAGTCAGGTCCTAAATTGATTTGAAATCAAAGACTCCTACATTAGTGTGTACTCTTCCACTTAAAAATAGTATTTCACCAAATTGACCAATTCTCCTTCAGTCCCTCTTTTGATGTTAGAGATGGGTATAATTTTCAAAAAAAGCTGACAGTCAGAGGGTTACACATTTTCTACATTTTCAAAATTACTTAGAGGGTACAGTTTTAGGTTTCATGCTTTCAGCAACTTAAATTTTCATTTGAGCTGCTTTCAGCAAGTACCGTAAATTTTTATTTGAGCTGCTGTATTTTTCTAAATCTGCATGAAGAGCGGCAAGGTACAACTTTTAGTTGACATATATTTTAGGGAAAGGGGTACAAATTGTACTTAATGGACAGGTTTCTTTCAGGGAGGTTGAAGTGTTATTTTCTACGGGGGGGGGGGGATACACTGTCCTATTTTGTAATGAAATTATATCAAAGCGCATGTGTATTAATTCATGAAAATAATAGCCTGGAGTGAGAAAACAGCTGTAGTTTTGTTTGCTGTAGAATTTAAACAAACTCACTGTTTTTATATGTATTGAGGTTTTTTCTCACTAACTTGTTTCTAAAACAAATGTTACTGATTTTTATTAATATGTTCTTTCTAGTTTAGTGTAGAAAGGTAGCCCTCGTCCCCGACGTCCCTGTTTTTAGAAAACAGTCCGCCTCCCTGCTACATGTATATAATTAACAATCAGCAGCCCATTAACTCTGAATTCAGTAAGCGTAAGATCAAAGGCAGCTTTATTAAAAAGCTAAATCCCACATGGTTAAGTTCCTAGAATTCTCCACTACTAAACTTACTTTATATAAATCAGCTATCACAGCTTTTAGTTGTTTGGCATATTCATATCTTTCTTCTATCAAACACAGAAAAATACAAAAAGTTAATCTTTAATGAATAGAGATTTTCTGCTCAGTTGCATGAATGCTGGAATCCAAATTCATGGTACCATCATGTAACAGGGTTCAAAATAGCAGCTGGCTGCCAGCTTTAGCTGACAATTTCAGCACCTTTGCCGGTGATTTTCTAACCAAAAACACAAAATTCTGAAAAATTGAATAAAGAAATAAAGCAATTCTGATCTCAATAAATTACATGTACAGACTATTTGCTACTGAAATCACTCGACTGTTAGCATCACCAAAAAATAATGAATCATGATTTGAAATTTGATTAACTCACATGACCATGACAGTACAATGTAGATCAAAGTATACATGGGAAATAAATGTCACATGACCAAATGGTTACATGTGTGAGTTAACCAAAATTCAAAACATGATTTATTGTTATTTTGGAGGTGCTAACAGTCTGAGTGATTTTGGTAGTATCATTATAATGTTTTACCCTAAAAAAGCAGTCTGTTTTGTAGGCTCAAAGGCTCAAAACATTCATGTTTGCTTTGCTCACAAGTTCGTAGTGCTGACCAAAATGAATGCAGCCTTGTGCAACTTTCATACACTGATTTTTAGTAGCCGGCCAAAAAACTGAGCCACACCCCAAAAGCCTGAAAATTTCAGCATTTTCTGAACAATTATTTTGAACCCTGTAATGGATACATGACGTGACCAGTCAAATCCTAGGCATGGACATATTTTAAAGGATTCTTCTAAAAATTATGTCTGAGAGAAGTAATCTAGTTTTTGACCTACTTTGCACAGCTTCTTTTTTCTTAGATTCTAATCTTCTTATCAAATTTGCTGTTTCTGGATCCTGTTAAAGAAAATATTTGATGGTTATTTTATAAATTTGTAAGTTCTTTTTATTCATTACTTTTATCATTCATGCATTCCTGCATCCACTCTTCCCATCACATCAATCCATCCCCCCACACACTTATACATTCATCTTATTATTCAATAATTCTTTATCCATCCATCAAGTTAATTAAAACCCTGTAACAGTCTCTGGGCTGAACTAAGTCAGGGCACAGCTAACTTGCAGATTGAATTGAAATTTACCATCCAATAATAACATCCATGTTATCCATCTTGGCCATCCATTCCTGCATCCATTCCTTCCCATCACATCCTCCACCCTCCCACCCACCTAATCTATATCCATTTATTCATCTATCCATCCATCCATATTGAACTTCATTAAACCATTAACTAGATTAATTTAAGGTAAACAAATTAAAGTGTATATCTCACCTGGTACATATCAAATGCTAAATCATCAACAGGAGAAACAAACTCAGCTCTAAGACAAAAACAAAAGTCCAACATAACATAAAAAATATATATACAGTGTATATAACAAAATATCCATTAACCCCTGCTGCCCCCCTAACTCATGTAGAGGATATCTGGCCATTTTCTACAATAGGATGTTTGCATGATGGCATCATTTGACCACTACTACCAGAATGCTTTGTGTATTTTCTTTCATATTCAAATTTGTATTTCCTCATGAGAATAGTAAGACAACTGGTGCTAATTAACTCAACGAAAGAAAGTGTGCAAGGGATTCTGGTAGTAGAGGTTCATGATGCAATAAAGCAAATGTCCTATTGGACTACACAATGCATTGTTATAAGAGATTAAATAGGGTCCACGTTTTTCAAGGAAACTATTTGTCACATGATCCTTCAAAACCTACACATTTAATTACATGACGTACTAGATCAAATTTAGAAAGCAACAAGTATACTGTACTGACACCTTACACTACAAACTAGGACATTGCAAAATTAAAGACATCCTATAACCATGTGCAGTATATTTTTCATTTCTTTATTATTCAATCCATACCTGTTTATTTTACCCCATATGGGGTCCCCAGTCATCGCCGCAAGACTTTCAGGTTTCATGTATCTTTGTACAATATTATCAACACTCTTCAACTTAAAGACAAAAATTGTTTTGAGTGACCATTCATTAAATATTGGATGAGAGGTCAGGGTGGGTTTTAAACACAACCTGAGTTTATAGATCTGATATCAATTTAAGGGCTTTTAATTCATTTTCCCATTTTGTGCTTACTGGATCAGGAACCAGCCTAATACCATCATACATGGTAAAACCCAAGTGTACATTTTGTACTTACTAGCCAGGGTCCAGCCTAATACAATGTACCATGATCATACATTTAATAAACCCCTGGAGTACATTTTGTGCTTGCTGGATTAGGGCCCAGCTGATCGAGGACCATCACACATGTTAAACCCTAGTGTACATTTTGTACTTACTAGCCAGGGTCCAGCCTAATACAATGTACCATGATCATACATTTAATAAACCCCTGGAGTACATTTTGTGCTTGCTGGATTAGGGTCCAGCTGATCAAGGACCATCACACATGTTAAACCCTAGTGTACATTTTGTACTTTGGTTCAGGGTTTAGCTGAGGACCATCATAACATGATAAACCCTCTAGTGTACATTCTGTACTTGCTGGATCAGACTCCAGCTGAGGACCATTATATATTAAGTGTACATTTTGTACTTACTGGATCAGGGTACAGAGGATCATCATACATGTTGTCATGAGGGTCTGCAATCACATTCACTGCCACAAGATTTACCTTTGAAAATAAAATGTGACACTTTTGTTATACATTAATTGCACTGCATTCAGGTCATACATGTACAGTGAATCACACAACATGAGCTAGCATTAATTTTTACTTAAAAAGGGTGTCCCACTTTATCTTTGGGAACCCTTTGTGCAATGTCAGGTACTAACCTGGTTGTATAAATTATATCTATTTACATAATTCTTGTGTATTAATAGTTTAATGAACTGTCCTTCTGCATCTAAATGAATAGATTTCAGCTCTCTGGCCTTGAAGGTGAATGAATAGAAATTAGTATTGGATGACGTATATAATGAGGGCTAAAAATAATGGCCAGTCATCAATCACTGGCCAGCGAAAAAGAGAACACTGAATTGACAGTTTGTCTTGTAACCAGTAATGTTGTCTGGTAACCTTTGAGTTTTTAACTCAAACTGCAATTTATACTCAACAGCTAAAATTAGTTTTGATTAAATTATTTTTACTGACCAGCCATTATTTTTTTAAGCCCTGCAAAATGTATACATTGTATAAATACAAATCAAAACAATGACTGATCATGAGAAATACCTTGAATTCTGTACTTTCATTGTCAGAAAGCCCAACATACCTAGTAATAGGCAGTGAAGAAAAAATGAAGTCTATTAAATATGAGTGTACTGTACAATCATGTACACTGTACAGGACTGACTTATGCTGTTCATGGTGTGAGATGACAATGGGTTCCCACAGAATATCTACAAATCTTCCAATCACCCTTGGGGGGGGGGGGGGTACTCTCATAATACGTTGGTCTCATTCTGGTGGGCATGGCAACAAAGGATTTTTACCAGAAAATGTCCTAAAAGTACCAGCTACTATAACTCAGAGATCCTCTTTGATTCATATCACCTTAAGGTTTTTATTTTATTTTTATTTTTATTTTTTTATTTATTATTTTTAAACCTATTCTCATATTTTGAGAAATCTGCTTCAAATATTTTAGTGCTGTCATCATCATTTCCATCATTTTGCAGTGTTACATGTACATACCCTAATCTTTTATATTTACAGGTCAGTAAAGATGCAGGTTGTCCTATTGGAACTCTTCCTACAAATATCTCTATCTTGGTGGCTATTATGGAAAAAAAGAATGATTATGATGGGCTTCTGTCTAAAAAGTTACAGGTAATCATTCATTACGGATGAATGTACATACATGTACAGGCATTTTGTGAGATCTCCTACACCCCAATCAAAGAGATACATCAAATAAACTCTTGAGCCAGAAAGCCATTTGGTTTGGCTTATTTTCAATAATTCTAGTTCTTCATTCTTTTAAATAATCACTATCAGAATAGTCTTCAATAAATCTTATAATATTATCTACTTACGTATCAAGTATTGATGTGCCAGCACCTGCAGCTTTCTTATTCTCATTGTATCTCTTAACATTAAAACTATTTCTTGAGGAAACAGGCAAAACCTGTCAAAATCAAATAAATATTCAATATTAGATTATTGTCAGCCAAATTATTAGGGCCAAATTTTATTAAAATTGAACTTGTCTATATGATGTGGATATAACAGGAAGTAAACCATAGCAACCCACAGTAGCCACAAGTCAAACCATGGCACTTGTATAACAATATTCGTACAATGGTTACGTCTTCCAAAATGAAGGTAAAATTTTAACCTTCAAATATTGGCAAATTGGTATTGATGAACCAATGAACTTCCAATGATAAACCAATATTGATTGACTACAGAGATGAACATACCTATAATGTGCCAATATTGGTATAAATCTCATTTAATGAAATGTTCTACATTGTATTCTACACTGTAGACTATATATTGGAATCTTTTTTCCCCTCGGTGCAATGGAAAAAGGACCTTTAGTACTTAATATACTGAACAATATGTAAGTTAACTGTCAGGGCTAACCTTGATGACTGCCATCCTTTTGTTGTAGGGCTATGAACCTGAAGGCAAGAGGACAGATAAATTAAAGCACAATTCATTGCTCATTGTTAATTTAGGGAAGCATTAGTAAAAGTACATTCCATGGTATTCATTTTAATAGCAAATTAGTCAGATTGAATTAATCACCCCTCTCTCCAACACACACACACACTCAAACTCAAAACAAATCTCATTAATATTTATACCTCTAGTTCTTTAGCACTGTGTCCTTCATCTGCCCCAGAGCAGTGCACCACCTGGAAATGGACTTTCTTTGGCATTGATGACTACTGTTCACTATAAAGCGAAAGTTTGGTGGATCAATCCAACTGTCCACACACAATGGTTTTGAACATGCAATTAAAAAACAGACTGATTAATAACTGCATGGCATTGTGCAACCTGCATTGCTTCACTGTTTAACTGAACAACTTAATTTCTAAATCATGTATTTTAACAGAGAAAGCTAGTTATAGGGATACACGACTGTAAAAAAAAAAAAACAAAACAAAAAAACAAACAAACAAACAAAGAAAACAAATTGTAACCATAGGAACCAATCAAACTCAGAGCTGAAATTAAGCAGCAACATATTCCTGGGTCCATTTTCTCAGAATTTTAATAATGCCTACAACAAAATGAATTCTGCACAAAATTTCTTGCTATGAATGAAAGAGTTACAAGTATCTTCATCACAAAATTGCTATTCATTTTGGGCTCAGATATCAATTTTTATACTTAGAATGATGTTACTTTTTCATTCTAAAAGCTCTTCTTGCATAATTCATAGTTTTTCATATTGAATAACTATCAAGTAACCAAAATCCACCTACACTGTGCATGGCTGTACAGGAAATACATCAGACATATGAATTGATCATCATCTTTTTTTTTTCTTTTTCATTTTTTTCTTTTTTCCTAATTGACAAATCAAATTCATAGTACAGCTTACAACTTTAAAAAAATCTAAAGCTTAAATTTTTTCAAATTTCCAATCAGTAGAACAGTCCTATCTCCTATCTTTTATTACTCTTTTCTGAATGAGGGGAGTCTGAAAAGTCTTTTTTTGAACAGATGTTCAATTGAGAAGAGTTTCTGCTAAGGTGACTGCCTGATTACATGACCTATTGAAAAAATTGGTGAAATGTTTTCAAATCATAATTTTTAAACTCAGATTAAGTGTTAATAGTTCTTTTGCAGCTACATTGTAGCAATCACATGATGATATCACATCAATGAAAAATGAGTTGAGCTCATGAGTCCTTTGGGAAAGGCTAAGCTAGATAGCAAACAAACTTAGTAGCTTGAGACCAAAATGATGTTATAAGAGTATAATTTTAACAAGATTTTACCTAGTGCACTAGAAATCAGATGAGATTTGCTTTGAACAACTGAAATAAGATATTTACTGATGTACATGAAAAATTCATATGAATGGTAAACACCATATAAAATAAGAAAAACTGACAACATTCCTTGCAACACTGCCTGCAATGTGCTTACAACTGGGAAATCACACCATTTGTCCACCTGTGCCTTACTCTGTTATGATCCTTTTCAGCATCTCTCAAGCTAAGGCTATGTTCACACTATACCAGATAGCATTTTAAAACAGCACATGACGTTCTCAGTCCTAGGGTGAACAGCCTATATGGGATAGTTACCAACTCCTGTTTTCTCAAATCACCTGAACTTCTGACTTCAGACTGGTCCATGGTGTTCACACTTTACTTGAATCACCACAAAATCCTATATGATACATATACTGTGTAGTGTATCACTTTTGAATCCAGAGTGGAGCAACATCTTTTCAGAGCATTAGCATTCAGCTGATAAAAGTGTTCCCCGTGTGGGAGGCCTATCCGGTATAGTTTTTGAGTGGAAATGATTGCTATCCAGAATAGTACCGGTACTACGTACACAGCCTAAATGTTTGTACAAAGCCAGCACCCTTCTCAGTAATTTATGAGTTATAATGAATAAATAATTATTCTCCAAGGAATTGCTGACCAAAATTATTGTTGCAGCATGAAGGCATCTAAAGGTATTGTTACACTTGGCAATTTTCTTTGCAATTTATCTCACACTTTTGATACAGAAAAATTGGATGACAAGTAGCAAGGAAAATTGTCTAGCACCTCAAAAACTGTTCTTATTTAGAAAAATTGCATGCAGAATAGAATTGCGAAGAAAAAGTTAAATATTAAAGTTAAATTGATGAAAGAAAAGTAATGACAATTTAATTCTTATTGATAAAATTAAGCTAACGGTTAGCTCAGTTGGTAGAGCATCGGTCTCTTGTGCAGAAGGTCGAACTGGTTCAAGCCCCGGCCGGACCAACACTCAGGGTCTTAAAATAACTGAGGAGAAGGTGCTGCCTTTGTAATAACATCTGCAAATGGTTAGACCTTCAGGTCTTCTCGGATAAGGACTTTAAACCGTAGGCCCTATCTCCCATCCCTTCCTAAACATGTATATGGGGGACATCAAAGAACCTGTTGAACCATTCGCATAAGAGTAAGGGATTGTCTCCCCGTTCAGCAGTCTGGTCTCGTATTCTAACGCAGTCTAAAATATTCAGAGTTGAATGGATTGAATAGTTGAATGAATTTGGGTAAAAAAAAAAAAAAAAAACAGAAAGAAAGAAAATGTATAAAGTAAACTTGTAATAAAGATACTTTACTAACCCAAAGTTAACTTTGACTAACCTTAGAAATTATCAAATTTAAGTTATATAATGCGAACTTTTGGATGAAAATCAAAGCATCGAGTTTTAGAGAGAGAAAACATTAAAAAATATATATAGCGACTTGATAAGGGATATTGGTCACGAAGACTAAAATACTTTAAGATTTATTAAACGGAAATTCGAGGGTTACACGGCGATGTATTTAAAAATTGCTCGCTATCGAGAAAATTAGTTCATAAATCTTTGAAGTCAAAACAAATAAAATTCGTTCCAGAGTTTACGTTGACAACGAACGTAACAATATTTATGCCAAAAATATGACGCTAAAAAATCACTAAAAAACTGCTAAAACATTAATAAGTAACAAATATAACATATAATCTACCGTTTTTATGAATTTTCTTAAGCTAAATTGAGAAAAAAAGGAAATTATATCGTACCTTTTCGTGAGTAATCGTAAAACATTCAAACAGTCGCGACTCTTCAAATTTTTGGCGCGAACTGGTAGGAATTTACCAGCATAATTTTCAGTCTTCTAGCATCCAAAACAAGATACATTCAAGCTTGAATTCCTACATGGTGTTGTATTAATTAGCTGTACGCAGAACTGCTTCAAAAGAGTGAAGAAAGAAGGTCAATATTTGTATTTTTTCTTGGTTGTTTTGGATTCAACGACGACTGAGAGACGTGTGTCTTTAGTGGAAATGTTGGGCCTTAAGCTATTGGTCAGCGGTCATTAAGGAAGGGGGAGGGGAGGAGAGGGGAGGGGAGGTGATGATTATGGAAGGAAAAGGGGGAATAATATATGTACATGTGTAAAATGGTACCTTTGGTTCCCCAACAATCCATCATGGTATTTATGCCTTTTTTAATCATCAGTCAGAGGCGTATTTTCAATGAAGATGATGACGATAATGACGTTTAAGATGTCAATTAAATTGATGCCAGACTACCATGAAGGTTGGTAACCGTGCTGATGAAGATACGGAGTTGTGGGGGGAGGGAGGAGGAGCTGGGAGGATGTAGGACCGGGGAACAAAAGATTTTTGAAAAAGGGAAGGGTGGGTTCATCTAGATGATGAGACCTATTAGTAAAGAAGAATCACAGAGCTTTTGGTCCTCCCCACCCAACGCCCACCCAGGGCGACAAATAATAACCGGTCTACCCTATCATATAAATGGAACCAGTTTATCGTTTATCCCAACACAAATCCTGTCATACCATCAGCTTTGTACTTCGAAAAGAGCTTATATTCAAAGACTATTTAAATTGTTTTCTCTCAATCATATTTGAACATCGAAAAACGAATAATGTCAACGTTAACTTAACCAACAAATCGCTTGCCGTTTACTGTTTTATTTACTGTCTATAGGCCAATTGAGGTATCTCGATTCTTCTTCTTCTTCTTCTTCGGCTCGCCGAATACGATGTTCCCTCTTACTGTACTTTGCGAAACGAAACGAAATCGTTGGGGACTTCAACTTAGCTGTTTATTTCTTCCATCATATTGTGGTCATGCACCCCGCTCTCTGGTAGTAAATTGAAATTGTTCTAACATTCGTCAATTCAGTCATTGTTCTCGGCTGCGATTGTCGCAATTCAGTGTTTTTAAGTGTTTTTTTGTTTGTTTGTTTGTTTGTTTGTTTTTTGTTTTTGAAAAAATCTTACCAATTTTCTTGTCGTCAGTACACAGCCGGGTTTAAGCAAGTTGAAGTGTTAAACTATACACGAAGCGATATCGGATAAGATGGGATTTAGGCCACTGGGAGTGGGGGGGGGGAATACAAAAAATGGGAATAGGAAAGTGTTTAAAAAACTTTAATTAAAAGCATATATGTTCAAGGATCAACGCATTTTTTGGGAATGGGATTTGGATACTGGTAAGCTGGCGGGATTTGTTAAAAAAAGAAGAAGGGAAAGAGAAGAAGAAGAAGAAGAAAAAGAAAAAGAAGAAGAAGAAGAAGAGGAAGAAGAAGAGGAAGAAGAGGAATAAAGAAAAAATGAAAGAAAAGAAAATGGCATAGACACCTCCCTTGAAGGCCCGTTTACACTAGCAATTTTGTCGCGCGACTTGAGAGGCGATTTTCATGACGAATTTATTGCAACCCAAATCAAGCGTGTTTCCGTTGCGACTTGTCGCGTGATCTGTCGCCACAAAATCGCAATAAAATCGTAGCTCAAGTCGCGCGACAAAATTGCTACTGTAAACAGACGATTTTTGCTGTGACACCAACAAATTTATCTGATCACCCCATGAGGCTCTATGAACTTTGGGAAAAAACCTCTTTAATATAATGATCAAATTTACTATGGCCCTTCAAGCAGATCACCCGCTACAGTTGTGAGCAAAAATCGTTTTGTGAGATTCGGCTTTTTGTATCTTTTATTGAAGCATACTACATGGTGGAATAAAGACAACCATTTTTCTGTGCGCTGAAATAAATCATTTTTTAAACTACACTTACATCAGAAAGAAAGCCTTCAGATTCTTCTCATAATGAATATTCGGATTCTTCAAGCGTTCAGACTACAAGGAGACTAAAGGCCGGTATATTTTGATTTGACCATTTACACTCACAGCTTTCGACTCGAACACAGGAGCTAGCATAACCGGCTAGTGCCCGCAAACTCAAGACATTAAAAAGTATGCTAAATCATCGGCAGACCCATTTACACTACATGTTTTTTTGGAATTCAGAAATATTCTAATACAGACTCTTTTTACCGGACTCCAAATCACCGGAAACGCCGCAAAACAAGGATGGTTTTCCACGAATTAATGGAAATCGTTCCAGTTTCGTCATAAACCAGGAAACTTTCACACTAATGTAAACGTAGTCTTGGTGTAGCACTAGTCAACAATTCTAAACTAATGCGGGGAAAAATTAAATATTCAGTGAAATAGAACAAGAAAACGGAACAGTTTTCTTAGGACTGTACTGAAATTGCCGTGCCTCGAACATGATATGGCCCGAGACGACACCAGAGAAAAACGTCTGCGCATGCTCGTTGTCTATATGCAGATTAGCAAAAAAACGTCTTCCTACTATTGTAAAAATATGCAAATTTTACTTTCACACTTGTCTTACACCGGGACTTCACAAAATGCCAAAACTTAAGGTCACTTCTTAAAACTTAAGGCTAATTCTTACATATGTTCTTTATTTATATGATATCTTGGTCCCACAAAAGTATGCCACCGAAATGTTTTGTATACTTGGAGAAAATGAGCATTTCTTTTCACACCGAAACTCTCTTGAATTCTTGTAAACATTGGTAATTTCACGCATGCGCAAACGTTTTCTCACAAATCATGTTCACAGTTGTAGTATTTTACAAAATTTTCGGTTTAATACCTGAGCTATCACTGCATCTTGCCGAAATATATGTCACAAACGCATGCAAACAAAATGTACTCTAGATGAGTACCGAAATCCTTTGCAGTCTTGGAGTGTTGACTGTTGCCTTCAGGCTGCGACAACGATTTTTGAAATAGAACCGTATGAATAATACTAATGAGGGTATAAAGTCTAATGCATGATTGATGTGTTTGATAGGATTAAGTGTCATTGATTATTCATGTGAGTTCATACTATATCTGTAGGAAGTACATTCTTTCCAATTTGAAAATAATCAGTTGACGTAAAAAATTTCATGATTCCGAACCTCCATCGTCACTATTGCTACATATTTGTACAAGCCAAACGGAGTAACAAGGGCGGCGGAACCGTGTGAGCAAGTGAGGCATTGCCGCACTAACTTTTGGCCTTCTTAATTAATTCAAAATGGAAACCTGCGTATAGAGCTGTTAAGTAGTGACGTATTTCCGGGTCCAATTTTTCCGAAAATGCGCTAAAAAAACAAAACGTTTATCCACAACTTCTCCTTAACCTGTAATAATGACCTACGTACACCAATTCCTACTATGAAGAACAAAGCAAGAAAAATCTTCAAAGAACTGCTTTTTATTTTGGACACGGAAGTCGTTTTTCGTTCGAATTACGTCACACTTAACAGCTCTAAAGTCTGGTTCTCACTAGTGACATAAGGATAAGCATAAGCAACATACGCAGACTCAGTAGGGTACTGCTCATTAGCGGTGCCGTGTCTTTTCTCACACCTCGGTGATCAATGCAATACTGAGTCTGCGTATGCTGCTTGCGCTTATGCTTATGTCGCTAGTGAGAACCAGGCTTAATAGATTGGGTTTGGTTTTTTTTTTTTTTTTTTTTTTTTTTTTTTTTTTTTTTTTTTTAATGTAAATGATTTGGTAAACTGCGTACGAATTTGGGTACGTAGACAGACAGACATAATTTTATTGGCACCTTATAAGTTACATCAGCGACATTCTCTCTCCTCCCTCTACTTCTATACAAAGACAGCTATGTGAAACTTCGAGCTCGGGACAGCTTTTGCCACACTACATTTGAAGTAATTTTATTAATCATCAATTAGATTAAAAGGTCTCTTTTCCCAATAAAAACGACTGCTTTAGCGAAATTCCCGTAAAGAAACTGAAGTCGAAGATAAAATATGCCCGAAACTGTCTCACTCCCACGCTTATCCACACGATGACCAATACTGTTTGCGATATTCATTAGCTTGGCAGTTCTACTATGTATGACGCTAAAAATTTCCGATCGTAATTTCTGCAAACGAATTTTGAAAGAAACATTCACCTTCGTATTGCAATAAGAGCTTTCCTTGCCTTCCTTGTGTCAGAGCATTCGATAAACTTAAATACTCAAGAACAGAAAGAAGAGAAAAACGTGAAATTTGCACTGTTCGCCAGATCCCTCAACTGTGACCACTGGACGATGTTTCCTTCCTGGGTTGGACATTTGCTGGCGAGATCTGATATTTCAGAGGCTGTCAAGACCCTGTCCCACATGTTCAAGCTGGTAAGGTTGCCTTTGTATGCTTGTGAGATTTCGTATCCTGTTAAGTAACCAAGTTGGAGTTGACCAAGTACTAAAGCTCCCCCTGCAGGGATCGGCACACCGGTCGATACACTAGTCATCTCGCCTTTCTTGTCTCCATCGATGTACAGTGCTAACTTACCGGTAGTACTTTCCCAAGTGATGAGGAAATGATGCCAGTCGCTGTCCGTTATCGTCTGACCTGGGCTAAAAAAGCCGCTTAAAAGAGAATTATGTAAATTAGAAAGTATTGGCTGTGTTTGTTGTTATTGCGCTGCCTCTTAATGCTGTGGTCGCGTTTCGATCCCAAAATTAAACGTGCTTCCATATGTAGCTGTGATTGATCCAGATTGTTTTATGACAATTCGAAAGCACAATAGATATAAAATCGATATTTAAAAACCAGCCACTCTCCAATTCTATAGTTTTATGTTGGTTTTGAAATACAGTGTAAAACCCGGATTCTTAAAGGCCGAGGGGGGGGTGGGGGGTGGGGAAGGGGGGAGGGGCAGCTTTGATTGTCAGCAGGGGAAAGCGGGGCTAACTAGAGGTCTTTATAGAGCCTACAAGCATTCGTATCGAAGGATCACGATCTCATAAATTAAAAGATAGGCAAGCCTAGCGTTCGAGCCTTTATATATTGGTACATTTTGCAGCTAACCTGTCTCCAGGCCTAGCAGAAAAAGAAAAAAAAATCAACATATCCTAATTTGTTAAGTCAGGGTTTAGTCCGCTATTCTTGCTCGCGGGCAGATAAAAGCAAAATCCAGAATTACACTTGCAGAGGCGGTGAGAACTGTACTGGATACCCCTACTCCTTCCCTTTAAATGGGGTCCACTCTGATTGTAGAGGTGATTTCACATATTTATTAGCTTTGGCTCGTTTAAATGTCTTTGCAATGCACAGAAGATAAGAAAAGAACACATACATGCATGTGTCGGGTGAGGTAGATACCATGTTTCGTTGCTGACTGTTTCAGTTTCGTCTTTAATGAGTTTCCTAGCGTTTGTTCCTTGACCAAGTGCCATTTTACTGCCTTGTATCCGTTTCCTTGAGGTTTCAGTATCTAGCTTTAGCAAGCAGGCGGTTCAAGTAAGAGAGTAGAGTTGCAAATTTTTTTCTTTCATAAGCCCATCTGGCAATGTCCGTCTTCTTAAGACGTGGTGTCTTCTGTGGCTTTCATGGTTCTTTTGCCATCGACTGACATCGGTTCGATCTCCGGATTCTCAATACGGTAGGACTCCCTTTTCCAGACCTCTTCTAGTTGATATCATAGAGCACGTATCTAATTAACGTCTTCTCCGTGGATGTGATTGGATCAAAGCTTTTTACTTGGCCTACCCTTGTAGGCTCCACCGAGGACCGAGGACGCTCTAGCCTATTTGCTTGGTCTGATAGCAAAGGGTTCGTTTGCAAGGTCTTCCCTGGGATGCAGTATAAAGGCTTCCTAGATACCCGTTCCATAGATGAGAACTGATATCTATTTTCTCGCTATTTGGAATGACACTATTTTCAGGTGCAGCCAACGATCAACATTCTTGAGTATCCTGGTGTTTTGTAAAAGGACCTTCACATCATTGATGGCCCACGCCGAGCTGACGTTAAATAACTGCACTGTTATCTTCGCCTTTGGTTTCAAACTTGATGATCTTTCAGCCGGCGACTTGGTAAGGAATGGTGTTTGACAACGTCCCTTCTATCTCTTAGAAACTCGACAAAGTCCTTGAAGTTTCGAATAGTCTGTCCATTCCATTCCCGCTTGTTCAACAGCTCTATAGACCTAGCTTATATTATGTCTTGATAGACGAACCCTTATCTTTCGGAAAAGTAGCCTATCGCATCGCGCCTGGGGTATCGTAGCTTGCCTGCCGACTGTGTCATCAAAGTACTGCAGTGCTTGTCTATCGTTCGGTTGGATGACTGGTTCTTTTGACTTTTTTTTCCCAAAGAAATGCCTTTACAACTTCATAAGGACGCGCGAAGCCTTTTCAGTATTACCTTAAGAGCTGTTCCTAACCCTCGAGTTATAGTTTCTTAACGCGCTGCACGGCAACTTAAGCTGGTTCCTCGAAGATTTGAAGTGAGCGAGTTATTTTCACAACGTCATAGAGGGGTCTTGACTCTACCAGCTTTCTAAATCTTCGATGAAAAACCAAGATATTTTAGACTTAACTTTAACACTTTTAAATTGGGAAAGTATTGATTTTGTCCATACATGGTTGACACATTTGAGAGTTTGATTTATCAGAGTGCCTTCGGGAGAGGGCGTGGCTACAGACTGACCTATATTGAGTGTGGTTGGCATGAGTGTGGCCATAACAGGTTGCTCGTCACTATGCTCGTTATTATTATTATTATGAGTTCATTATTATAATCAGTAGGAAAGACAACTCATTGGCAATGGTACTTTAGGCGTTGAGGTCTTCAATGCGTTTAACACATTCGATGACCTTGTCGTTTCAATGCTCGGGAACATCGGCTGGGGTAGAATAATTAGCTCTTCCGGCTCAAGCAGGGGCCTTCCATTCATAGATGTTGCTTTATTATCACGCAGTTGGCTTTACTTTTTATTCTGGTTTAAACTTCCCTGACTCACAGGTTTTTCATAGTTCTAGTGTTTGTTTTAGTCCCATTTCTCTTTTTTATCTCGATTGATTCTAGTCTGGGTATTTCAAGCTTAGTGTTTCAATCGCAGTTGTTGACCTTCAAATTCACCATCGACCGGCTGTTTTTTTCCACTAATCATGTCTTCTAGTAAATGTTCATGTAATCTCGCTAAAACTCTACCTAGTTAGAGATACGATGATGTGGTTTTTGGATTCCTTTCGATATTTCGTAATTCTTTATCATCATTCTTGTGTTACAAAATCTTGTTAGGTATCCCATACGGAATTTAAGTCACTCTACAGGTCATTAGGATCACCCCCACCCTCCCTTCAATATTTATAAATGCGAATTACCGCTTTTGAGCTTTAGAACATGTCTAAGCTAGACGAACTAGCTGGGAAGAAACTGCTAAGGTTACAATATATAGAATATATCATTTTACGTATACCATTCTTGGGAGGGGAGACTAAGGACATGTTTTTTCTTCTAATTAACGACAAGAGTTCCGGTTTGTCGGAACGTCAAAGTTCTTTATCCATCTGCGTCAGCAGGTGTCAATCTGGGTCGTGTGTATTGGACATGCGTAGCAAAAACGAGCAAAGTAAAGGAGATAAAATTCAGCCAATTGATGGGGCGACACGCGCTTACGAAGCACGTAAGATGATTAGTAAAACATGGTTTATCCTTAATACATCATTGTCGAGGCTTATGGCCTCACAACGGATGACCATTGTGTTGTCCATGTCCCAAATCCTGAACGCAATAACAAGTTGCGCGCAGTTTTTCCCCATGGTTGTTCAAATTTCATCCAGGATGATCCGTGATCACTCCAAGCAAGATTAGCAAAGAGTGCGCAGCATAAACATAAAATTGCTCATATTTTTTCAAGATTTTCTCACCTCCCTCTTCCATTGATGTATATGTATGTGACACTTGTGAGTAAAAACACAGTTACGACGTCTTTCTGTGATGCAGTTGCGTAGCTCAATGTTGTAGGCTTTCGGCCATAGTTTGCCTGATGTATTTGGGTCCACATGCTCACAGTCAGGTTACTCAAATGAGCGGGGAAGGGACTTATTGAAACAACTATGTCATTCAATGACACCGCAGGAAAGAAAACCACTTTAGCAGGATTGCCAGCTATGATATAACAAAACAAATGAGAATTAGTTGCAATATTTTCAAAACATTTTATTCTGACTTTCAGACAATTTTCTAATCTCGAAGAAGCCTTATTTGTATAGAAGTAATGTTTTCCAATTTCAGATTACGCGTTTTGCGCCTCCTTAAGGACGGTCGCGGCCAGAGGAGGTTGGACACGGTCCTCGGTGCATTATGGGTAATAAATTGAAAAACGGCTCATTTGCGTCTGACCACCAAACGGTTAACATTTCCGAAATTGTTTTCATGTTAGCTAAATGTAGATGTGGTGAAAGATAAACCATTCTAAATCCTTCCGACTTATCAAAGTTTCTCCGGCATCTCCACGTAAAATATAGAAGTAAAAACTCATAAAACGTAAAGAACAAACATTTCAAGTTTCGTGTCACCGCATGTCACGCACTACAAATATATTTTCATGAAAACGTTCGCGAAGAAAATGCATTTCTAACCGTGATTCTAAGACTGACCCATTAAATTACAGGAAGACTTTCACAATGCCAGTCATCCAAATCCTTTATCAAACCTGCCAGCGGTGACACTAGAGAAAAACGTCTGCGCATGCTCCTAACCTGTATGCAGATTTGCTAAAAACGTCTTCGTACTATTGTAAAAAATATGCAAATTTTACTTTCGCACTTGCCTAATAACTGGACTTCACAAAATGCCAAAACTTTAAGGTCACTTCTTAACTTAAGGCTAATTCCTACATATGTTCTTTATTTATATGATATCTTGGTCCCACACAAGTATACCACCGAAATTTTTTGTATGATTGGAGAAAATGAACATTCCTTTTCACTGAAACTCTCTTGAATAATTGGAAACGTGCTAAGTGCACGCATGCGCAGACGTTTTTCTCTAGTGTCGCCAGCTGTTATAATAACTATCAAAAGGAAGGTTTTTTTGTTTGTTTGTTTTACTAAAATGTCTGGAGTCGCGGATTCACATAATATTTAGTTAGCTAGATTCGTAAACTTTATGTTTTATTTATGTTCAATAATATTTTACATCTTCACATCTTTAAATGTTATCTAAAACTATTTTTAGGAATACTATCAGCTAGAAATCTGGAGCCTTGTTTGAGGGAATAAAAACGTTATACTACCCTTTCTTTTCTTCTGCATCGTGTAGTTGTCATGCCATCATAAACTACGGGTAAACTTGATATCCTGAAAAAATACTGATCTTTGAGAGCAAATAACAAGAGAACTGTAGAGGTTCAATGGGGTTCGAAAGCATTAAAATGACTGTTAGTTTTTGAACTTTCGTTAGTTTTTGAACTTTTTGAACTTAGTTTTTGAATTAAAATGACTGTTAGTTTTCGAACTTTCTGCTGAGGTTGTCTTCGTATATCAACCAAGAAACCGATACAAAAAGCAGTACGTCAAATGTATAAAAAAACTTGTGGCCATCTGTTCAATAGTCTTGTCGTAAAACTGGTGTCAAACTCTTCTTCATTTATCTGCCTTTGAAATGCCTTTATTCATCTGAAGAATTTTTGTTGTTTTATAGTAAAATAAGACGAAAAATATTACTTCCGTTTTCACTGTTGAATTTACCTTCCCGAGCTTAGAGGCCATTCGGCATCGTGATTGGCCGAGAGCTCTACCCATAGTCCTTTTCGGACTGTGTCCAACTTCCTCTGGTTTCTACGCATCTTTTCTGAGCGTGCTCTCCAGTTCTTCCGAATGCGCGAGGAACGCTTGAACAGTTTGTTTTATAACAAAGGCGATCAAATTCAAAATGGCGGCCAAATCTTTAAAGTTTATTACAGCATAATATCTCATAAACGAAAACGGTGAACCCCAATTTTTCTTAAAAGGTAGGCTTTCGTAAAGATCTGCAAAATATGTCAATATGAAAAACATGACATCATATGGGAAAAAACGACAGCAAATTTTTCACAAAATTACAACTGTCCAAAAGATCAAAAGACACATATATTGATGGTGACGCGGCCGAATACCGCTGTGTTTCTTGATTAGAGACTCTGTCAAATTACTTGCTGAGACTGAACACCCTAGTAATTGTTTAACGACATTTAATCCTGATTTGAAGGTTACAACGGTTTCTTTCTATTCTTCGTTCTTGACTGTTCTTGTTGACTCACTTTCACACTCTTCTCTCTCTCTCTCTCTCTCTCTCTCTCTCTCTCTCTCTCTCTCTCTCGTGGACCTGTCAATCACTTTCCCACAGGTATCCCACAGTTATCAATTTAAAACGATTTAACAGACTCATTTCCACAGGGTTAGCCTCATTTCAGTGTGAAAATATGCATAAATAACAAAGATCAAAGAATGTATGACTTTAACAATACAAGCACATTGAAGCATGCATTTTTGTTTATTCATTTGTTTATTCTTGCAATTAAACTCAAGCTTCATAAGAATTAAAGAATGAAGAAGCTGATGACACATCACACTAGTTTCCCTTCCAGTCACATACGTACGCAGACATTTTTTATAGAACTAAATGCTTACCCCATACATCACACAACTCTCCCTTCTAGTCACAGGTACACAGACATTTCTGTAGAACTAAATACTTACCGGTCACATTACACATCACTCCTGTCCAGTCACGGATGCACAAACATTTAGATCCACTACTGGTATAATAGCAGGATCCACCATTTTGGCACGGTTCTGAATCACACTGAAAAGTAAGAAGAGACGAAAAAGAGTTTGACATTGGAGAACAAGACCATTTATCCAACTCTCTAGCCCATTTTGGTGGCTAAAAATATCACTGTTTTGTCTGACGTGGAACTTTGTTTTTCGACGTTCGGGGACACACGCCATGTACAAATTGAACAAAAGAAATCATCGATCGTGGAATGAACGAGAGAATGAGTACTTCGAGATTTAGAGCACTCCTGCCTTTGCTTTCTTACAAACAACTTTTTGAGTGTGTATATCATTAATGTCTTTTGACTTTCACCAAGAATGGGGTGAATGATCAAGAAAAAGCGGCCAGAAACAAGGCAAAGCTCAGCTAATAATGATAATGATTATGATTTATGATTTATATAGCGTCTTTTCTATGTGGATATAATCAAAGGCGCTTTACAATGATTAATGTGAATTT
>JAAAQI020149246.1:0-10956 GCA_011800005.2 Stichodactyla mertensii
TTCGTTCAAAAACGTATTCTTAATTCTCTCTAAGTTAGTTGATCGATTTTTCATGTAAACCTGGTAATGATTTATCTAATTTCTAAAGCACTTTTGAATTGCGATGTGTGATATAGTTTTGAGTTCTGTGTTTGAATGCTTTTGAACATCTGAGATTTGAATATCCATCAATTATGTTATATCCTATTCTAGAGGTCTTCAGACTTTTCTAAATCTTGTGAGGGTTCGTCTTTATCCATTTAAGCTTCAAATAAGTAAATCAAAGGTATTAACTCAGCTGCAATTTTATTGATACCCGCGTAAAGTCATTCTTTGGTTAGAAACGGCTAGTAATTTTCCTCTACTAAAATCTGGTTAAAAATAAAATATACTAATACTTTCTGCAAGAAAAACTATACTCTTTGAATCCAGTTGAATCCTCTTCATTTGTACTTGCGAATACTAAAAGCCGATCATGAGAAACATTGCTTAGCCTCCATCTACTAGCAATTGCTTTATTGGATCGCATGAAAATTGTCTCGAAATTTGTTTTCACTATTTTACAATATTTTATGAGCCTTCGATTCCTGTTCGTCAGCGGCTATCAAATGAGAGCATGCGCGGCTTGCCTGTATGTCACGTGACCACACATACCATTACGTTTGCATCAACTGTAATTGACATATCGATTGACATCTGCATGAGTTGCAACATTCCCCTGCATCCGGGAACCCTGTAACTTAGTTGGTCTGCAGAGTCCTGAGTACCGATTGCGCAACTTTTGGATTTTGCTGCACAGGGGGAAAAAAAAAAAAAAAAACGGAGACACGAACTGCATTTCTAGACTGGTCTACCACAGGTAGCCCAGTAATAAACTTTTGAATAATTAAACATGGAATTAATTCTAGAATATTTTCTTCGTCTTATTCTTTCTTTCTCTCTTTCTTTCTTTCTTTTAGATATCGTGTCGGTATTTGCTATGTTTTCTCCTTCTACAAATGTCAAAGTGAAAAATTAAGTAAACCTGAACATGACTCCAGTAACATGATCTAAAAGAGCATTTCTGTTTCTCGCTTTGTCCAAGATACTTCTGCTTTCAAACTTCAAGAAACGTAGCAAAAATGTTTGTTTGGTAAAATTTTCGTAGAATTTCAACCTTTTATCACCGTTCAAAGGATATTGGATTCCTCATTTAAGACCTCTGCAATCCTAATTATTTAACTTCTTCCATGATTTCGAAATTCCAAAAAATCTCAGGGTTAGGGTTTGAACTTTACAAGATCTAACCTTGAAATTAGCTAAAAGACGTTCTTCTCTCATAAATTCGTTTTGGCTGCCTTAAAAGCGGCTATTTTTAATGAGCAAGCCTTTCTAGGATAGATAAATAATTTAGCAAGAAGACGCAGCGTTTTTATTGAATCTAAGAGCATTTATTTGCAGAAAAATGTATCAGGTAGCAAAACGAACTTTGGTAGAAAATACGAACTTCATCGTAGCAAATACTGACCTTGCGTTCTTTTCTTTCCTTTCCTTTCCTTCCTTCCTTTCCTTTCCTTTCCTTTCCTTTCCTTTCCTTTCCTTTCCTTTCCTTTCCTTTCCTTTCCTTTCCTTTCCTTTCCTCCCTCCCTCCCTCCCTCCCTTCCTTCCTTCCTTCCTTCCCTCCCTCCCTTTCATCCATTTTTTCGTTCTGTCATTTTTATTCTGATTTTGAGATATGTTCGGCACACTTGAATCTCTAATTTCGTGCCGAAGCAAGTTTTAACACCCATTTTACATCCCTTACAGAGAGAATATTACGAAGACAAAAAAGAAAGGCTTCAAGCCCCAGAAACACCTGAAGAACTCCTGGGCCTGGACAAGTGACACTGAAGTTCAAAATATGCTTAATCAAGTGCTTTTGAAGCGCCTGCCCGTCCGACCCTTAATGACATTGATTAATAGCTCAAGAGACTAAACGATCATGTTTACGATTTGTTTCAAGTTATTAAAGTTTATAGCATATGTATGACTAAATTGATTGAAGCACTTTACAATACCATTAATACTTATACTTTGCTCTTACACCAAAAGCAAAAGCTGTCAATTATTCATGTGATGATTTTGAAAGCATTAAATTGATTGATCGAGAACAAGCTAAGCCATTACTTGATTATTTATTTTCAATTTTACTGAGTGAAAAGATGTGTTTGTTTGACCAATTTCTCAAACATTTTTGCGCCA
Source organism: Stichodactyla mertensii (assembly GCA_011800005.2). Taxonomy (NCBI): domain Eukaryota; kingdom Metazoa; phylum Cnidaria; class Anthozoa; order Actiniaria; family Stichodactylidae; genus Stichodactyla; species Stichodactyla mertensii. The sequence goes on from JAAAQI020149246.1 coordinate 2,200, forward strand.
TAAACCCAAATTTCTTCATTTTATTCAGGGTACAGGACTGTAGCCACAATTTCGTGAGTGGTCCAGTTTTCAAAATCTAAAAAATTATTGAAACTTGTTGTTTCTAAAAGTGGTCGGATTGAAAATGGACATTAAACCTTTTTGTTCCTAGAAACCGGACCAACTGTACTGGTGACTACGGCCCCTGGAGTGAGTATGAAGCAAAAACAAGTCCCCACATGGATCCTGCTTTTGGTCAACCATTGCATATCAATACTTATGTGAAATGTTTGTGTTCCTTAATTTCTATTTCTTCTTATATGTCTTAAATACGAATGAAGGGTGGCGCGGCGGAAGCGCACTCAACGCTCTCACCTCTGGGTCTCGGGTTTGATCCCTTAACTCAATGTTTCACATGTATACAGTTTCTTGTTGGGTCTCTCTCTCTCTCTCTCTCTCTCTCTCTCTCTCTCTCTCTCTCTCTCGAATCGAATCGAGGGTTTTTTCTCCGAGTTCTCCGGTTTTCTTCGCTGGCATCAGTTCCCAAAAAAAGTGAAAAAGATAACAGAAATGAATGGGTTATTACATTAATTGCCGCATGTAGTTTTCTATCGCTTTAATCAAGGAAATATATCTAAATGAGAATAAGTTTGTTTACACCTGTTGTGATATATCTTAATTTTCGTTTCACCCCAATTCATTGACAAATTCAGTGTTTGACAAGCTTCATAAATGATATCAATCGAATCCTCGAGCTACGTACACGATCTGAACTACTATTTAAATAAATTTCCACAGATGAGTCACTAGGGCGTGAGGTAATTCGATTAACTATCGCACAGAACACTTTGGTATATAAAAACCGCTACAGAACTTTTCCTAGCCGCACCTTAACGCTCTAGGAAACACACCAACAAGAAAAACACATCCAACCGTGTCGCAGTAAGAAAGAACGATGTTCCACGCAAGACTTTTGTACTGTTTTCTGTTTTCCATGATTGCTGTAAATCTAGTCTTAATTTCTAGAGGTAGCACTATAATAGATTTGAATGAAAAAAGATTGGAAGAAGAAAATCATCGAAGGTCACCAGCTTGCGTGATGGGTGTACGATACCGAACCCGTGTGTGTAGGAATGGTAAACGAAATGCATTTATCAGAAAAATGGTAAGTGGATAGCTCAGTCGCTCCCGCGTTAGATTGCGAGAAAAAACGTTGTGCTCAACCAATTGCTTCTGTACAGAATTTGCGCTATGATTCTTTATTGTATCGAGAGACAGTTACAAAAAGCCAGAAAATTTAAGAATACTCAACATGAGTACTGCTCGCTCGTACGCTTTTCTCTCAGGACCTTCACAGTTGAGCGCGTCATTCTGACATTTTGATAGATGGATTAGTTTCATCGTTCTTGTGGGTGGGTATTTTAAATCCATAAAAGCTTAAAGTAAGCTTTAAGCTTTAATTTTGAATTTTGAATTTTGAAAAGAAAATGTCGACCTTACGACTTTAGGAATTATCTTCTTTGGGCCTTGATCTAGTCACACTATTTTTATCTCGATGATGTGACAAACATACAGGCAGAGAATACGGAAGAGATAGAGATAGCTAGCTTCCCCAGCAATTGAGTCCACATTTCATTCCCATATACATCTCTAAGGAACGTAATCAAAATTTAGTTGGGCATTTTCAAAAAAGCTTTTTAAAAACCTAGGCAATAAAATAAACCACAGCCTATTCTAGCCTAGTGTGAATAATCTTCATTAACAAACTTTTTCGCATTCTTTAGATGATAAAATAACCTTGCTACCTGGACATTTGATGAAAAGCGGCAACTCGTACTTGAGCAGGACCACTCTCATGGTGCCAAGCCACAGGGGGCCTAACTCGAAAAGTTCATAGTTAATTAATAATCAATCGTATACTGAATTATGTCACCACAGGAAGCCAATTATTTTTCTATAGCATTAAGGAAGATTACCAGCAAAGATACTTCTGGTGTTACAAATATTAATAAATTTGGATACGAACTTAAGATACTGATATAACTGTCTTGTATTATCATGAGGTAAATTAAGAAGATAGAAGATCTAGATCTCTACTTCCACATGCCTCATAATGCTTTGCGCTTTGGGTAAACGACAAGAGAAATCTTAAAAAGGCACTTGGATAAAAATCAATGAAAATTGAAAATGACTTGCAACTTATCTGAACCTATCTATACAATCCCAATAATTACCATGACGCAAAAGTTTCTTCAGATCCAAAAGAGAGAGAGAGAAATTGTCAAGTTTTTAGCATCTTGAATTGTGAGTAAATGACGTCCTTTACTCAACCTTACTGTTCTTTTAGGTTTTAAACCAAAATTTCTCTGTGATGATGAGCTTAAAATGTAAATTTTTGGCGGAGAGTAGCTAGTTTTTTAGCTATATTCATTGTCATATAGAAATAATCAGTTTCCAATTTTAACTGATTTTCATCCAAGTGGGCTTTTAAATATTACCATAAAGATTAATCAGAAAGATTAAACAGATCATAATGCTTGTGGATCTACCAGAATTAACCAAAGCCAGAAAGAAAGAAATTTGAACAGGTTTGTGAGTAAATGTCAAGATATTTTTTTGCAAGTCCATGACTGTAACACTAAACTTTTTTGATTTTCCTGTGCGTGTGAATTAACTCTGATTAAACTGCTAGTGAGTGTTTCACTGATTATAGCAAACCTACTCTACATCTGTATGAAAAGTTTCCAGTTTTCTAACAATTTTCTTTTCAGTTACCCCCAAAGCGCAAAGCATTATGGGGCATGTGGAAGTAGAGATCTAGATCTTCTGCGACAATTCGCTTCTCCTTTGGGGGTGGGGGTAAGAAGATATTACACAATAATATTACAACAAAAGATTGAATTTGAAACACGTATGTTCTATTTTTAATCATTCCCTTCTTTATCTTAATAGATTATATATTATCAGCTGACAAATCCATGTGTACCTGTACATGTCTGTGTGTTTCCAGATTGATAGTCAGTCAGTATCTGGCTAGTCTAGCATAGTTTACAGGTCTTCTGGCAGGTTCCTGAGATTGATGGATTACCACACTGGGAACCAAGAAATCCACAAAGAGGGTTGGTGTCTGCACAATCTGCAAAAATACACAAATAAATAAGCAAGGATTGAGTAGTACATTTTATGAGAAAAAAGTAACGCTAAAAGCGAACAACGTTTCGGTTTCACTGACATGATCATCAGGTTCAAATGGAGTATTTTCGCTTTTACTGTTACTTTTTTTGTGAAGGAAGGAAGGAAGGAAGGAAGGAAAGAAGGAAGGAAGGAAGGAAGGAAGGAAGGAATGAATCCATTCATCACTTTCCATATATCGGTTCACTGGTCAAGCACAAAGCATTCCATTTTGAAGGTGCGAGGTTCGGATTTAAATAATTATAATCCTTTGAAACTGCCTTGGAGCCTAAAGTGAATTCTTTGTGTTCGATCAGTGAACCCATGTATGGAAAGTGGTTAATACTGCAGTAATAATGCACTCACTTGATGGGGGTGGGGGTGGGGGTGGCAGTCCTCCTCCTCCTCCTCCATTGCCTACATAAAAAAATAGAAAAATGTTCCCAATAGCTGTTATTACCGCTGAGGCCGCAATGAGATAATCTTTTGTTTTAAGAATCATTAGTTGACAAACATCAAACCCAAGTCACTTCAGCCATTCCACTGGAGTATTTCTACATAAATCTTTTGAAAATCTTATTACACTTTTTACCACCTAATCGAACTTGCTCGCTATCCACCTATACGCAAGATAATGATGAGATGCAATGGTCTAAAATTCTGTGCACCTACTGGATGATCATTTGGCATCAAGAATGTATTCAGGAGGTTTTGTTTAATCTTACATGTGCTTGTATCGATGGGAAGGCGTCCTTTTAGAAGATCAAGCTTGATGGGGAATATTGGAGCATTTCCGATAGCAATACCACACTGAAGTTGAACCTGCGATGATAAATAATAAAATCGTTAAGGTCGGGCTTCATGTACTTAGTACTCTAGGTATAAGCATATCCTACCAATACATTAAGATTGGAATTGTCTGACTGCAGCTTGACCAGCAAGAAGACTCCTCCCTGTAATGGTCCAATACCTTGTCCCAGACCAGGGATAGGTAGGGTCTGGTCGGTAGGGAATGTATGGGCGAAGTTAATATTCATCTGTGGAATCTGAAAATTACGAGAAAGTATAATATTAAAACCAATTGCAAATCGTTAAGAAAGAGAAACTAAAATATTTTTTCGTTGAAATCTTTTATTCCAAATAAGAAGGGATATTCTTAAACACTTGTATCAAAAAGATTTTCTTCGCCAAGGGATAGATGCAATATAGATAGGCAAATTCCAAAACCATTTATTGACCTTTTGGATGCCAGCTGCAATGTATGTCACTGTCGGTACTTTAATGACCTATCTTCTCTCTTCTATCGACTATTTAGCCTGGCGATGAGAACCTTTTATAAAAAAAACAGGTGAATATTCTTTACGCCTTCTGTGCAGTGCCTTAGGGGTAAAAGGAAGGGCCTTTTGAGGAAAATGTATTGCTTTATCCCAATACAGCAGTATTTATTTGTTTTTAAGATTTAATTACCTTGAGGCTGACGGTAACCGTGACGGGAGAAGAACATTTGTTGATTTTGATTTGAAACACAAAATTAAGTCCAGCAAAAGGTATCTTGCATGTCTTTGTGGAGCAGTCGGGGGAGAAGGAGCAGCCAAGTGGCAGTTTTATGTTACCGCAGTTCTGGCTCCTAGCGGACACCATGTCATACACACCAACATCAATGGCGTTATCAAAATCCAGTTCTGAGTTGCAAGGAAAATGAGTTAGTAGATTTAGGTAACTGTATTGATTGGACGGTGTGAAATAGCGTCAATATTCTTCAGGTTTGCTTAAAAAACAGAAAACATTTTTCCCAGTTCCTTGATTAATAATATTAAGGTGCAAAAGCGCCATAGGAAATTTGTTGAAATATTATTGAAATTTTGTTGAAATAATTGAAATTGAAATATTATTAGATTACTTGTGGTTTGGTTTTAATTCTTTGTTCTCTAGTGGTCTTTATCTTTGATAACAACCCAACTGTCTTAAAGCCGGGGGCGGTTTTGAATATTTTCAGGGGAGTGTGGGGGCAGATAAATCTATTGTATTCAGAGGTTGATAACTAGATATATGCAACCCCATGATGAGGTTGATATCTACTTTATCTGCCCTGTGAATACGATAGCTATATCTGCTCCCTATTCCCTTGAAAATATTTAAAGACAACAACACATTTGATCTAAATACCAGTTGAGCAATGAAATACATTTAAATAGAATTTATAAAGCGAAAGGGGAAAAAAAAGATATGTATGCCTTTCTGGGACTTTACCAGGCCGATATGTTACCACTCAGTACACTACTAGGACCAACCACAATGGTAACGCCGCCGGACAATGTAGTGTATGTAACAAATACAGGGATTTCAGGGCATATATTTCCCCTAAAAAGAAAATCTCACTTATAAAAAACTGACTAAACTTGAAAAATTAGTCTAAGAAAACCTCACCAATGTGATATAAGGTGGTTATATACCTTCTACCTTGGTGTATATGAGATATGTCACCTTAACTTAACCTACCTTGAGCAAACGTAGTTGCCAAAACAACAAAGACTATAACGATCCCATAGAGCTTCATCTTTAAGAGACCTGAGTCCGTAAGTCAAGTTCTTATTGAGAAGATTCTAAAAGATAAGATAGTGCAGATAACGAAGATACAATAGGTCTTTTTATATGATTTCGTGTTTATCCAGCCATAGTCCATACCAACAGCTGAAGGTATGAATGGAAAACATCACACATCCAGACAGGCGGCTGCATTTACGTAAGAATAACGTTTTCTAGACGCACGCTTTTTCACAGATGCCGCCATAAAGCTGAAAAACACAAACTCTAACATGACGTATCTCTGTGTTCTTCTACTGTTGCTCTCCTGTTATTGAAGTATTTAGCTGACTAAATAAAACAAAAATCTAATAACACTGAGTTGCACGTTTAACCAGCGGCATGTCAGAATTGATTCCAACACGATACGATCATTTGTAAAAATAAAAACTCAAAAACGACGAGAAAATAAAGAATAAGAAAGCCAAAAAGAAGACCAATAACAAGATGAGGCCAGTAAAGGTGAACGAGAAAAAGAAGACAAGAAGGAGAACAAAAGAAAGAGAGCCTTTTAAAAAGAGGAGCTGGTAGATAGATATCCAGATATCGTTCATAATATCACACGAGATTCTTGTTGTTGGTCCTGTAAAGAAAGCAAACTCGGAACCGAATCATAATCTGTACAAATATTAAATGCACCAATGTTTGCAATGTCGGCAATGCGCAAAAGAAAACAAGAACAAAGAACAAAGGTATCAAATAGTATTTTGAATATGTGCATATATCTTTGTCTGTACACAACTCCATATCTTGATATCCATTTTTCATATCCTACATACATCTTTTCTTTGTATCTGAATTCATAGTAACTTTAAGAATGAAAAAGATTGAACTAAGATTATGCTTATACTTTTAGCTGGAAAAGGGGAATTTCATGAAGTAGTCAATAGGGTTTACATCGCTGAGAATTGGAAATAGAATCGAAAGGGCTTTTTTCTCGTTGAACACGAAACACTTTACATAAAAATTTTAAAAAAAGGAAGAAAGAAAGAAAGAAAGAAAAAAAGAAATTGGTTGCGAAAAAATAAACTGAACATTAACAGAAAATGTTCCTATTACTTTAATCTTTTTTTTTTTTTTTCCCAGCGCTTTCCTATTGGCTGATTGCCTCCCAGGGTTCATACAGGATCCCCTGTGAGAACTTTAAAAACTTTTCCACAACTTTCCAAAGCCCTTTGAGTCAAATTTCCAAAACCACACAAAGCACAAAAATAAAGTCAAATTCATGGATCTGAAACATTCAACATACATTTACCAATGCAAAACAATACGTACACCACACGTACAGTGTTGACAGAAAAATCTTCGGTGCTTCACAACGAAAACAATTCTTTGCAAGGTATAAGCTGGACAAGCTACAAAATATCCATAACTTTTCCATAGCCTAGCGGACCAAAATCAATTTTGCAAAACTTTCCAAGACTTTCCAAAACCCGTACGAACCCTGAATAATTAATGTAAAAAATATTTTGGAATTTTATCGTCAAACGATATAGGCATAGACTACATTACTAGTCTACAACAGCAGTGCATTCTGGGACTGTTATCTCAGTTAAATAACACCAAACAAACGTCATGGTTTGTGGTTCTTTTGTTCGGTGGTATTTAGCTGAGATAACAGTCCCAGAATGCACTGCTGATACAGACTAGTAATATAGTCTATGTGAGGAAAAGATATATTACAATGACCAATAACAAGTCACCTTTTTTAAAACTCTCACCCTCACCTTGATGTGGAGGCTTGGTTCTCTTTTTAACTTACTTTAATCAAGGTTAGTGCAAAGTTGTTATATTTTGAGGAAAGTTGTACCTATCTTCTCATTCGATGAAATTTATATTGGAAATTCAAATAGCAAAATAACAGTCCTTTCCCAAGATATAGCCTCGGATTCCATTACGTACCATCGTGTACTGAGCTATGTACTAATCTGATACAATGGACTTCAGGATGATTAAACAATCAAGCAAAGAAGAGTTGCTGATTAAACAATATACAATTTACATAATAATACCACGAGGAAACTGCTACGGTAATGAAATCGATGCTTTGGCTGGTACTGGACTCACTCAACCATATCTTGCATGGAAAAAGACTATTCCTATGTGTTACAAAAAAATATTTTGTCAAAAATAATTTAAGAATAGTCGTTTCTTTCATTCAAATCGAAAAAACTCGACAGGGCAAAATTAATGGTCGATTTGACGAGAAATAGCAAGTCATTTTTGGCAATTCCCAGAAAAAGCTTGATGCTCATTCTTTTGATTGTTATTTTTTGTCGTAAAAACATATATAGTTTTGCACGACGCTGTTTCAGCAGCCATGTTGCATGGCAGAAACAATAAAATCGTTTTACATGAGAAAGAGTTTAATCCCTTAGTGGAAAGAGATTCTACTGTTTTGCCATCCAACATGGCTGCTGTTACGTGGTCGTGCAAAACTTCTATTGGGCTTAATTTTTGATAAAAAATAGATGTTATAGATTTGTTTAAAACGAGATTTCCTAGTATCCCGTTAAGTTCAGAACGCTCACACAAGTTCGAGAAAGTTGTCTAAATTTTCCCTTAATGCAATTTTAAAACTACTTTAACAGTTAATCCATTCCTCAGTCCTAACATTCCATTCCAAAATTTCCTTAACTTAGCAATAATGGATGCCATTGGGCGATTGGCTTCCTGGGTGACGTCATCATACAGTTCCAGTGGTGAAGACCAATACTGTGTCTAGCATCTGGACCTATGATAGCTTTACCAATTGTCTTGCCATCCTTGTCCTTCTCTCCCTGGGCTTCTTCCGAATGGAGCATGCGCACTAAGAGGCTGACGTCACTCAGCCGGTGTACTGGAATATCGAATACAAAGGCCTCGTTGTAGACTGGCTGTAAAGTTTTACGGACTATTGAAGTTTTGGTTTTCTTGATTTGACGACCAGATAGAAGAAGAGAGACTTTGGCAAAAGGACCTCAAGAAAAATAATACATATTAATATTTAATTGATTGTAAGAGTGATATCGTTTAAGGAAAAAG
>JAAAQI020149257.1:0-10955 GCA_011800005.2 Stichodactyla mertensii
ATTTTTCGTTTCTGAAAGCATTCATAAACATATTTTGCAACTAGTTTTTGAATTTGATTTTTGGGATTGATTATCAACAGTCCCTAATATGTTCACAGCGCAACTGAATAAAAAATTGCGCAACATTTTGAGCGTACCTGAGGTCTGGTTTGAAAAGCACTTGCGGAAATTACAACAAAAACCGAAGTGAATTCTGATTACATCCGTAAGAAGAGAGTCCTGATGTTTTAATGATTTGACTCGAGAGCAGTGTCAAAGGGTCATCTGAGACTAAGATAACTTTAAAAAAATGTCCACCGTGGCATCCTGGAAAGACGCCAAATTATGATTGTCTTACTTCAAGACCGGAAATAACATTGCTACTCATCTCTTCAACTACCCACGACCTTATAGCGGTAAGGTGAAATGTTTGACCACCCTTAGTCCTGAAGTCCTCCCTTAAGTGCCTTAGGACACTGGCAGATGGCGGAGTACAACACTTTCGGTGTTGCAAATTCGAGGTCTTCATCACGTTTTTCACACACTTTTCGCACCTTTTGATCAGACAAATCCTACATTGCAAATTTCTAAATGAAAATTGTTGCCATACAAATCTCAAAATGTCGAATCAAGTTCGAGTTCAGCTGTTCAGTACATCTCACAGCACACAGTATCATAGTCAAGTGTCGTCAATCATGACCGCAGGCTATGAAACGATATCCAATGAATAATGTGAATACGGGCGTACAAATATTAACAAGACAAGTACAGAGATTGACAAGACACGTTCATTGCCAAAGCCAAATAAAAACGTGACATTAATGCAAATGAGTTACAGATGAGGTGCTCAAATATTCGGTTTTTACGACATGAAGTCTTTGTCAAGGAACAGCAGTAAGTTGTACAAAAACATCATCAGTCAATGGCAAACAGTTTGAAGATCAAAAGATATGACGGGCAAAAACCATATGCCATCAAACCCTTGCTCTGATGTCGGCCTCTTTTTAAGATTGGTACTATACGGGGATGTTCCGCTGGATAGGGTATGGCTTTGCGGGAATTTGGTCTCAGACTAACATTGTCTTGATAGGTTAGCGCTATCTAACGTTTTCAAGTCCTAGATAGAGTATTAGTTTTTACTTTTTGTCGAAACGGTTTTTTTTCCCGCCACCATTTTTTTAGCGCGTAACTTCCAACTGTGCCGAGTTATTTTGGGACCACCACGCTACTACACTGCATGCTTAGACAGTGTTATCATTGACAGTCTTATGTCTTGAACAGGGTATGTTTTTTATAGATATTCTTGTCTTAGATAGCCGGGTCAGCGTCAGTCCGGATCCCAGTGGCACATCCCTATCGATGAAACCACCCTTGGTATCCCCCCCGGGTAATACAGAAATACCCCCCTCCCGTAACACGGAAGTACTAACCCCTCCGGGTAACACGGCCACACACTGAAAATCCAGGTGGTTCCAGCGAGTATAGCCTGAGTTCATCGCGCTACAGGAAAATTCTCCCTGAAACATGACCTTTTGAGAGTGAATGGTTTGAACCCAGGAGTGAAAGATGATTGTGAAATGTGATCATTCGGGTGAGTGTAGTCTTAAGAAAGACTTGTTGGTGGCGACTGAGCGGAAGTCATCTTCAGAGTCCAGTGAGAAAACTAAAGAACGACATGAACTTTTCCTCAAAAATATACTGAAAAAAGAAACGATTTTTGGTTACCTACGATCCCACAGCGTGTCTTCAATTAGCTTCATCGCTATTCAGCTTTAAAGACGAGGCAAAATGCCATATCAAGAAATGCTGATTGATTTATTTAACCCGCACCCCAGTCTAAATATGTTGAAAATTGAAAATTCACTGCATCATGGTTGCCACAATAATCCAATCACAAAATTCCCTGACTTTTCCCTGATTTTTCCCTGACTAAAGTATATTTTTTCCTGACCCGATAATTCAGATGCCCACTGCATAAACGAGCAGGGGGGACTGGGCAAAGTGTTTGGGTGGACGGCCACCGTAACAATATTACAAAAAACTGATTTGCCAATCAAATTAAAATGATCCTTCTCATTGGCTTGCTAATTTAGCACATGACAATGATATAAAACCATTATACCAGCTAGCACGGAACCATACATTTTCAAGTACTGTATAAACAATAAAATTCCCTGACTTTTCCCTGACTTTTGCTCAATCTAATTTTTTCCTGACTGAAAGTAGAATTCCCTGACTTTTTCCTGACCTTGGGGAAAAAAAAATTTTTTTCCTGAATTTTCCCTGACCTGTGGCAACCTTGTGCATAAATATCCCCTGCGTGATGGTGAAGTACAAATGCTGACCTGGTTGACAGATTTATATCCACGTTTGTTTGATTGTTGGATTCCTAGGCCTGGACAATAAAATGCCTCAACTTTTCAAATTCTTCGTTTTCTAGTGTGACACTCTTTAGTTGGTTACAGAAGTCTTGTTCTGCTATTGATTCATATAACTCAGCCGCTGAAACAAATAAAAATAATGATAATGATAATAAATAAATAAATAAAAGTATAAGAAAAGAGACTATAACTACATCATAGTTCTATGCTCCTAATGTTATTTTTAGCATTAGGCAATGATATTTGCTTGATAAATGTGGTTTGTTCAAGATGAGAGCCCTGCTGAAATTTAAGTGCTGGTTATTAGAGACAGATATGCGGATATCAAAACTTTCAATCATTGTGCAAGACAGTCGTAGAGGTCATCTTGGAAGGTAAAGTTTGACGATCGATTCAAGGATTAATCCTGTACTTCATCTCTTAGTTTGCTATAGTTTAGTTCAGCTTGGTAAGATTTCAAAGAGTAATAGTCCGTACAATCTAGGGACAGGATTAATCGTACCCTACTGAGTGTGCTGGATAATCCGCCTTTACACAAAAGGTAAAATGAAAGCAAGTAAAGGCCAATGTTACAGAACATCCACCGGAACTTGTGGCGGATCCAAGGGGTGGTCACAGGGTGACCCCTGTCCATGCGTATGTAGTTGGGTCTTTCCAAAAATGCGCATACCGTTCCGCCCGCGATTATACAAATTGGCGGGAACAGTTCAGTTGCAGGCGTTCACGGTGGAATATTCATTACGAAGTGATCCCGGGAACATTTACGAATCTGGAAACTCTCTCTAGTTTATAAACGCATTACTGGGCCAAGACAGTCATGACGATAATGTGTTTGATACGCAAGAAAGTCAAGTCATATGGTTCTTAAGCTTACTTCTGATTGGTAGATGACCACTTAGCTCACAAACAGCAATGTTAAAGAAATTCTCGTCCTTAGCCCCTGAAAACAAACAAACAAATAAACCCAGTTATTAATTGCAACTCAATTCAAACACAATTCTGATATGCTGACCGATACATAAAAATTACACCTATAAAAAGGCACTCATCATGAGCGATATCAAACTTTATTTCTTACTAACGAAAAATATTGTGATCTGTGTTTTCAGTAATGTTGTGCGTACGTTTGCACTGTGTCTCCGGGTTCTGCTTACTAGATCGCAAACAAGTTCGAGTTCCTAAACGGCTTTCTTCAGACTGAAACGCAATTGTTGCGCCAAACCATAGTCATGGACGCTAGTTAATATTGACTATGGGGCAACATTGCTGGCAACAGCATTTAAAAGGGATGCCACACGTAGCGACATATTCTGCGCGTACGTTTGCAATATATTTAAGAAAAACAAGCCAAAAATTTGAGTAGTCTGGCAAATCATCAAAAAGTCGCATTTCATTAGCAGCTACAAATATCGCGCCATTGCCAGCACCGGTTCAGGAGTATTCACACGATAAAATTGTTGCGCACAACCGTTGCACAGGTTTCACAGTCACACGGTGCCATTTCGTAATTGCGCGCAATTGTATAGAGCTGTTAAGTGTGACGTAATTCGAACGAAAAACCACTTCCGGGTCCAAAAAAAGCAGTTCTTTGAAGATTTTTCGTGCTTTGTTCTTCATAGTAGGAATTGGTGTACATAGGTCTGTTCATTACAGGTGGAGGAGGAATTGTGGATAAACGTTTTGGTTTTATTTTAGCGCATTTTCTGAAAAATTGGACCCGTAAATACGTCACAACTTAACAGCTCTATAGCTACAGTTAGTGTCGTAACCGGTGACCTTTAGGCTGTGTTGAACTCCTTTATGAACCCCAAATGTACACGTATGACCACATGAATGCATCTTGCATTTTCTCAAGAGCATTCAGTACAATTCGATTATGCACGGTACAATTCCAGTTTCGCTATGGGTGACTATCTCTTCATTAACTCACCAACAACGGGTTTTCGAGGCCAGAGAAAGACTCGTACACTCGTGGGTTGTGAAGAATCAGCACTTACGTCATCTGTTCCTCGTATTATCAACAGGTTGTGAGCAATCTCATTATCCACAAAGTGGGATGTTATTTTATGGATTTTTCTGAAAGAGAATAATATGTTTATTCATGGAAAAACTCGACCTTTACTGTGTGGACACTCGAACTGTGTACTCTTCATACTTTTTCAGCATTTTTCAAAACGCATTAACCATGTGCGAGAAACGGTTCCATCAAGGTTTTTAACATTTTGGATGGATGGGATGAATGGGATGGATGGATGGATGGGTGGATGGATGGATGGATGAATGGGTGGATGGGATATATGGATGGATGGATTGATGTTCTTCTCTTTTTCTGCTTATACTGTTGCTTGGCATCAACGCTCAAGTGGTACAGTATTGTGTATATATCCGTATAGTGAGAAAAACTGGGTGTCGTATCCCCTCGTCTCCCATAAACGATTGGATAGTTCAGAGCTTGGACCAGTCATTTTTATGGCCTCGAGGGTCGGAGGCGGGGAACTTTGGGGGGCGGGTTCACAAGGTTTTGAAAAGAGCGTGAGTCAGCAAAACAACGGCAGACAATAAGGAGGGATCACATGCCTTTATTACGCCATAAATAATGACTGATCCTTAACCAGATTTTCTACTACCTTGCAAGGGAGGATATCGCTGAGGAATCTTGTAACAAGAATACGAAGAGTCTTGTGGGGTAGTCCGTTATTTCGTATGCATCATCAGAAATTGCCTTCAGGGGCTGTTGAATGGAAAAAAAGAAATCTGAATAAAAATATAATTCTTTTAAGAATAGCAAAATGTACGCGTACTCAGTCTCATTTCGATGCCAAAGGAATTAATTAGCATAAAATTGAGAAAAGCCTATTGCGAACAACACCTTCCTGATATAATATTCACAAATTGTAAAGGTAAAAAAGTAACTCCAAAATTATATTATCATCCTGTTAAACAAAGATTTTAAAAAATCGAGAGGGGAGGTTGAGAATGAGAGAGGAAAGTCTCCATCTAAAAAAAAAAGGAAAGAGAGCAAGAGAGAATTCCCCGTAAATAAAAGCTGTAGGTAAATAGTGTTCCAATATCGTATAATATATGGCAGGATCTTAGCAGCCAAAAAAACACATAAGGCCAAGGTCGACCAATATATCTATGGCAATAGCTAAACACTTAACAGGAATAAATAATAATGCGAATAACAACCACATTAAAAATAAGGTAAGGTATAAAGGTCAGGATCGACAAATATAACTACTATAATAGCTAAGAGGAATAATAATAATAAAAAGTAGCTAATAGGAAAAAAAGTTTTTTTCATAGACAATTTTCCAAACAAATAACAACTACATTAGCAAGGTAAGGTCAATATAACTACCGCAATAGCTAACACTTAACAGGAATAAATAAAGGGAGTCGTGTTTTTATGTTTTTTTCGATACAAATAACTTCATGTACATTAATAAGGTCAAGATCAATGTCGACCAATATTTGGGTTTTGATTCATTTACCATTTTGTTGGGTGTTTTGGCAGTGGGTTGGATAAATAAGGTCAAGTTCAGCTTGGACAGCGAGGCAGTTTTTGCGTGGTGAACGTGACGTGAGAAAATGAGTTCGTCATATACGTTCAATATAGAGCTTTAGATGTGACGTCACTCTTATGAAAACCGACTTCCGGTTCCAGAATGAAAAGCAGTTTTGTGAAGAGTTTTCAAATCTTTTTCTTCATGACAAATTATTTTTGCTGGTTGAAGATGAATTGTATATAACTTTTTTGGCTTTATTTTAGCTGCGTTTCTGAGGAAATGGAAATGGTTTAACATGGATTTCACTTCTTAAAGGACTGACACGATACAATATTTTTTGCATGCGAAGAGATTATAATTCCCAGAGAAGAACATATTATTGCTAAGGTAAAGCTTGATTCGTTATTCGAGATGCGTGATAAACGTGGCACGTGACCTCACCAAGTGTGTTGACTTTGTTTTTCGATTTTTTGTTTTGTTCTTATTCTCACAAATAAACATCACGTGAATTGGCGTGAAATGTGAATACGTGAACTGTGAAACTGTGAAGTGTGGTGGCGTGCTCAAAAAATCCTGGAGATTACTTACAATACTTTCCAAGGGAGAAGGATAATCCAGGTACCAAACATGAAAATGAAGGTGATTGACAGAAGCAAAGGCACATAAGCTATTAAATCCAATGTGAAACCCTCTGAAACCAAAACACATGAAAACTTACGATAAAACAATAGAAATGCTAATTTTAAAGAATGTTCTGAGAGGTAAAAAATGGGGCTGAAAATGTCTAAGAATTAAAAAAAAAATCTTGAATGAATTAACAAATGATAAATGGAGGAGTCTTTGGTGAATAAATGAATCTTGAATACGTTAGAATTTCGGTCAAAAACTGGTCATGTGAAAATGACTGAATGGTTTTTCAATTAATATCAATTATTGAAGGAAGGAAGGAAGGAACAAATAAATGAATGAATGAATGAATGAATGATGAATTAATAGACCTTTTTCAAGATCATAAAATACTGCTGTGTTCTTTGACTACAGACTCATATGCTCAGGCTTAGCCTCATTTCAGTGTTACAATATTCACAAATACCAACAGCGAAGTAAAGAATGCATGGCTACAACAATACAACATGGAACTGCAATGAAACACAAGAATATTCTGCACAAAAACAAAGCTAACCCTGAGCAACAGAGAACTCAAAACTGGAATATTAATGGTGTATGTATGCATGTATTAATAAACAAATGTATAAATCTTAGTGAAGGAACAAAAACAGGGAGAGATGAATCTTGAATGAGTGAATGAATAGAATGAGAACAGATTGAAACTAAGTAAATAATTGAACAAGTGAATGAATGAATTTTATCATTTGATCCTTTCTTATCAACCCTCTATTCATTCACTCAAAAGACTTTACCTGTAGGAGCTCAGTAAAGAGGTTTCAAATGCAAGTTCTAGGGCATCTACAGTTAGAATCTATGGTAAAAAAGGAACAACAATCAGTAGTTAAATAATAGTATGTAATAGGTACTAAGATATTATATTTTGATTTGCTGGCTGGTTGGCTAAACTGTTTAGCACTGATCTATTGACTGTGCAGTAGATCATTGGTTCAATCTCTGGCTGAAACAATACTCACAGTCTAAAACAACTGTATTCACTGGTTTCTTCTTGACTTTGAGGGGCACTTTGCATATAAAATACATGTTCCCCTCCAATTCGATGCAAATGAGCCAAAATGAAATGCTTTATGGGTTATAAAAAAGCAGTGAATAGAAGTTGTTACATAACAACATGCCTTTGTTTTAAAAATCTCTGCAAATGACTAGACCTTTATTATAGCCCTAACAGCATCAAAATGGTGACCCAAACCCCAAACATCCCATTAATCGTGATTGTCAGGCATTGATAGTTTAACCTGCAACACAGTTCCTACTTTTTGTAAAAGACTGCTACTGTAAGAAGAGTGTTGGCCAAGTCTGATGTTTAGAAATGAAATGAACATTTTTCATGGCAGAGTTAAGCAACAAGGTTATCTCTGTATTTGTCCTGTTTACCTGTGGCAATCTTGAGTCAACACTGGGTATAAGAAGAGAGTTACCAAACTCTAATGGACTGACATTAATGACCATGATATTCTTATCTGGACAGGGCCTATGTAGAGGACACATTTCAAATAATATCTGAAAAAACATTCAACATTGAACTACTGGTAAGGTAAGGTAAGGTAATGTAAGTAAAATGTGCTGTTTATAGAGCATGTTTTTATTTTTCATTGCAAATACAGGAGTGGATCCAGGGGAGGAGCGCAGGGGGGTGTGCACCCCCTTGAGATGAGTGACTTACAATCAAATGGATTTAATGTTGTTTGCTTTTGGTGCTTGAGTCCTGATCATAAATGGTACATCCCCTCTCAAAAAAATCCTGGATCCACAAGAAATAATAAAAGTAATATTTCTAAAATTAAAATCCTGGTGACTATGACAAAATAAAAATGAGCAGCAGAATTACACTTCAGTTATAATTACCAGCAATATAAATTATATGACAGTAGCACATAAACAGACGGAACAAGATTTTGTTGTGACATGTAAAATTTGGATAGTTTTATTCCTACTGATAATAATTATAATTTTTATATAAAAAACATTTAACAAAATTTGATATAACCTTGAAAAGCAATCATACATCTTTCTTGTGATGGATTGTCAGATTTTGTATGACTGAGAAAATACTAACATGTAGGTTCAGGAGGTACCTTCTGGGGCTCAAAATAGAGGTCTACCAATGGCCAAAATGCAGGTCAAATTAACTACTGGCAGACAAAAATGATTTTGAAATGCCAAATGGAAAATATAATGGCAGGAGAAATTTTGTTCCACCAAAATTATTTGTCCTGCCAAAAATGAACAACTGTCTGGCTGATTTTATTTTCTATTTCACCTTGGAGTTGAAGGGCAGCATGTTGGCCAACTTGTGCCTATGACATATTTTGACATTTTTATACCAAAATCAATTGAAATGGACATATGAAATTGGATACCTTTATGCACATGGACTGCAGTGGTAACATTTGGCATATGAACTCTGCACTTTAATGCCAAATACAGAAAACTTCCCACCCGATGTCACCACCACATTCTACAGTCAAGTGATTTTGGTAGTATGGAGATTACCATACCTCTTTATTTGGAACTTTAGTAAAATTGAATTTAGAGTCATCAAAAGGTTGTGCAACACTTGTTATTTCCTGGGGTTTTCTTCTCTGGACAAATCTTTTCTCATTCAGCTGTGCAACAAGTCTGTAACTTCCTGGTATAATCTTTGTTTTCATGCTATCCAGGTTATATTTGAAGCACCCTGCTGACATCGCTTCTGACCAAGATGATCTTAACATCTTATCAAACTGAAAACAATGGCAATTACACAAAAATGTATCTAATAATTGATAAGTGAATTGAATTAGTTCTATCCTGGAGGTTTCTGGGAGTGGAAAATGTCCATCAGGGACTGGTCATTAATTAGAAGGGGACAGTTGGTGTAAATGGGGGAATGGCTGGTGTAAATGAGGAAATGGCTGGTGTAAATGAGGAAATGGCTGGTGTAAATGAGGAAATGGCTGGTGTAAATGAGGAAATGGCTGGTGTAAATGGGGAAATGGCTGGTGTAAATGGGGAAATGGCTGGTGTAAATGGGGAAATGGCTGGTGTAAATGAGGAAATGGCTGGTGTAAATGGGGAAATGGCTGGTGTAAATGAGGAAATGGCTGGTGTAAATGGGGAAATGGCTGGTGTAAATGGGGAGGGCCATTATTTTTCATGCAACTTCACAGAGAAATTTATTAAAATCTGTGCAGGCCTTTGAGGGGCCATCATATAAATTTATGTAAGATATTACAGGGGCCAACAATTCTTTTTGCAATAGGAAAGGGGAGGCCCCTTAAAATTATCTGCATCAAAAGGAAATGCTAATTAATGATGGGTCCCTTAGATTAATCCTTTGGTGTGAAACTATTGGTTGTCTTCTTAGGAACACAATAGAATTTCTATTGTCCTTATATAGTTATTTTTGAAAGGTTTTGAAAGGCAGATGTAGTTTTTCTTTAATTCTTGGCTTATTACTGTATATGTACTGTACTGTACTTGGCTTATTACTGTACATTACTTATTACATGTATCAATTTTAAGTCCAAGAGGGGAGGGGCAGCGCAGGTATATGATTGACAGATTTGATTGCTCATGGTGTTTCCACCCTGCAGAATTTTATCTCATGGCCATGGTTTGCCAAAGTGTATGGCATTTTAACATATTTAATTACTCTTATTTTTTGAAAACAATTTGACCAAATTTGACTAATTTTTCTTTCCCCAAGGTAGGGAATTTTTAACAGATTGGAAATGCCCCATAGATGCCCAACCCCCCTTCTTGGGCTTAACAGTGCCACACACACAAAATTTTTTATGAAATACCTCAGTAAACTGTTGCATCTTTGTACTGTTTGATTCTGACCATGGTTCACAAACTGTTATCAGGTTAGTTTGGTCGTAAGTAAACTTATTTACTGATGACATGCTGACAGACTCAATGATTCCATTACACACAGTACTTGACCCAATTTTGGTTTTATGGATAGCCTGCAAAGAATTCAAGGGTTAATCAAACATTCCACTTATTCAACTAATACAAAAATAATAATCTTATTTTTGGTTAATTAAGGTATAAATAAATAAGCTTAAAATTAAGCTTAAATGAATTGGCGAATTATTAGGAAGTTAGTGGTACATGCTAGTCTATAATCCTTAAAGACTTAAAGTGACTTTAAGGATTTTAAGCCTCCAAGGCGTACTAGTAATTTTTAAATTACTATTTTAAAAAATCTTTTAAGCCTTGGTAGCAGATAAGTGCTTTCTTTAAGAGGTGGATAGCTAGACTGGCCTAGAAAAGCAGAAAAACCACCGCAATTATATAAAACTTTAATCGTTACCTCCAACTTGCTTTCATCGGCCATCTTGTTTTTAGAGGCTCTAGTGAATCATGGGATAGGTGATTTGGATAGAACAGGGGAGGGGGGAGGGGGGGGGGG